>BQNB010004271.1:0-108863 GCA_026074375.1 Tanacetum coccineum
GCATCAAACTTTGAGGATAGAACAGATTCAGATACATATGTAACTTGAGCTTGTGTGGTTGGTGTTGATGTTGTCTTAGCTTCCCCCTAAACCATCAATCCTTTCTTGAGTAGATTAGAACTTTCTTGCAAACTGCATCAAGCAGTCTTAATGTATAAAGCCTAGATATCCGAAGTACACAAATAACTCGAAACCGCAACACCACAGTCAATTAAGTCCTGGATGTCTGTATTTCTCCTTACATGATAGTGATGATATAAATTGTAACACCAAAGTCAACTAAGTCCCGGATGTCATAATTATTCCCTCTAAGTAGTCGAAATGATAACACCTAAGTCAACTAAGTTCCAAATGTACTCATTTCTTTCTGCAGAATACTGACTGACTTAAGGAATCATCATACCTATGTGTACCTCTTTTATCAAATACTTCTACTTCTTTTAAGAATACGCTTAGGGATTGACCATTTGAGGAAGCATTAATTAAATCAGAAAGAACTTTTCTCACATTTTAAATAATTATACTCCTAACACTTCCTCCTGGGGACTCAAATGATGCATACTAGCTAATGACGAGATGTCTCTTCCACCATGTGATTGAATAGTGTGCACCCGAAAGATTCAACATAGCCTAAATATCAAAAGAAGCAACCTCAAAAGGACAAAGAAGCTAACCTCAAAAGAAGGCCAAGGACACTATCAAGTATACATCTACTCCTTCCGCCTTGCTGGTTTCGACACATCAGTATCAGCAAAACCTTATACGCATACATATTCGAGATCGTGTTTGAAGAATTAAAAAAAACTTAAATCTAGTCCGTGAGAATCAATTTCAAGGCTTTTAAAACTATGAAAGTATTTCCAAGCATTCATAAGTCTTTTATAAACTATGAGGTGTTGGCAATATTGATCGTCTTTAAAGGTTTTTACAGACTGAATTCACTATGTCTCAAATTTGCGAAATAATCCAAAAATTTATACAAATGACATCTAAAGCTCTTGTAGTTAATATAAATTAACTCCCCTTGAAATTATTATCCGTCATTATTCAAAACTTTATCCGTTTATTCCATGACTTATTTTGAAAGACTGTTTAAAAAGATTATTGGATGAAAAATTCTCCCCCTTAAATAAAGACCCGTTTTCTATTGAAAGAGCTGTTTTCATTGTTTGAGTGGTCGAATTGTCTTTGAAAAATCTTTTTGTGATTACTGAAAACACTGGTTCATTATGAAGACAACTTTTTACCAATAAAAATAAGATTTCTCTTATTTTGACACATAAGCGCACTGAAACGTACACTTACGATATATAGGAAGACATGGGTTTGTGAATGCAAATTAATCACAAGCCTTTGCATGGTCATAAAGTAGACCATGCCAGAGAATAAATTCCCGTTGTTAGGAACAATTGTCTTTTTGACGACATGTTTTCCTTAGGGTGAAAAGCGGGTTTCTATCTAAAATAATAGCAAGCCATTTGGCATGTTTTGAAAACATTTGAACCTTCTGCTCGAACTTCATTTACAGGCTCGTATCATTGTTGAATGACATTTCTAAGACCGTAAATGTTATCGATTTTTAGAATACATGCTTTTGAAACATTCTTTGTATTTTCTCATTTTGTATTTTTAAAATTTTGTTTTTGAAAAAATTTATATAAAAAGAAAATATTTTTGGTTTTTCTGAGTTATATTATATACATATGATACAAAGGATATTCGAATAGGTACCACCACTATTCGTCAACGTCATCTGCCAACTTTTTCAGAGTCTCCGGCGTAAAACTTCGCATACCCAGCTTGTTGATTAGAAACTCAATTCTTTCTCGGCCAAGCGCTTTAGTGAAGATGTCCGCCAATTGATACTCCGTATTGACAAAGTAAAGTTCGATCACACCATTTTCAACATGTTACCTTATGAGTGAAATTCTGATGTCTAATTCTTGATCTGGAATGTTGAACGTTGTTGCAGCATAAGGCAATAGCGCTTTTGTTATCACAGTACATTGGAATTTTATTGAATCCAAAGCCATAGTCGGTAAGTTGTGATCTCATCCAAAGGACTTGAGCACAACAACCGGACAAAGCAATATATTCAGCTTTCGTACTGGATATCGCAGCGCTTTTCTGCCTTTTAGACGACCAGCTCACAAGTCTATCACCCAAAAGTTGTATACTACCAGATGTGCTACGGCGTGTATCTTGACAACCAGCATGATCCGCATCTGCAAATGCTGTTAGTGCAAAGGAAGAATCCTTCGGATACCAAAGTCCCCGATGTACGGTTCCTTTTAGATACCGAAAGATCCTTTTTACCGCATTTAAGTGCTTTTCGGTAGGCCGAGCCTGATACCGGGCACACATGCATATAGCAAATTATAGGTCAGGTCTACTGGCTGTAAGATAAAGGAGGGTGCCAATCATACCACGATAGTGTGACGGATCTACAACTTTCCCTTCTTTATCCTCATCCAGTTTGGATTTCTCCACCATGGGAGTATCCACTGGGTCACAAGAATTCAAAACATTTTTCTTTAGTGAATTACAAGGCATATTGTAGATTGGTTTAAGAGAGCCTCTAGGAACTTTGAGGAATCTATAGTCCTAAGAAAAAGTAGAATTTAAAGATTGATTACCCCTCATCGACATCTTTAATTTTAAAAATAAGGTGATTTTAGCAAATAGATCACAAAGTTCAGGAGTAGATGCAACAAAGATAATGTCATCGACATATATTTGTACCAGTAGTAGTTCCTTGCCTTCTCTACGGATGAACAGAGTAGGATCCACTGAGCCTTTTGAGAAGTCATTGGATATCAGGAATGAAGACAACATATCATACCACGCGCGTGGAGCTTGTTTCAACCCATAAAGAGCTTTCTTAAGCTTGTACACGTAGTTAGGTTTGTCTGGATCCACAAATCCGTCTGGTTGGCTAACATAAACCTCTTCCCGTAGATTACCATTCAGAAACGCAGTCTTCACATCCATTTGATAGACGACCATGTTCATATGAGCAGCAAACGCCAGAAAAATTCGTATAGCCTCTAGTCTTGCAACCGGAGCGAAGGACTCTTCAAAATCGATTCCCTCTTCTTGACGATAACCACGAGCGACCAACCGAGCCTTGTTTTTCAGAATACCTCCTAACTCATCAAGCTTAACCTTATAGATCCACTTAAGAGTGATGACAAATGCTTTATCAGGAGGAGGAACAAGTTCCCAAACTTCAAGACGTTCAAATTCATGAAGTTCCTCTTGCATAGCTTCAATCCAACATGCTTGAGTTAATGCGTCTTTGTAGTTCTTAGGTTCGACTGATGTGAGAAAGGCATCATAGTAGCAGAATAAGGCTTGTTCATAGAGTTGTAGTCGTGTGGAAACTGGTCTGTCGAGAGCACCGATTATATTCTCAAGTGGGTGATCCTTAGTCCATTTGCTATTGTGTTCAGAAACTTGGTGATCGGGAGGCACAATTGTATGAATAACATCCGATGATAAGTATTGACCAGATGCAACTTCTGGAATTAGAATACCAAAGTACGGATCATTACCCATATGTGCAACTTCAATATCATGATTATCTTCTTCAGCATCATGAGAAATAATAGGAGTTTGAGTTTCTTGTGTTGTATGAGAGTTACTTGATGATGGTGCATCTTGATCAACTGTAGTTGAGGAAGGTGAGCCAGTTGATACAGCATGTTCAGGTGGGGGATTAAGTGACTCATCAAACATTGGTTGAAACAACAAATCCCAGTCAGATCTCGAAGGTGGTACAAATGGTGTTGAAGAAGGAGGGTTTGGCACGAGTCCTGAACTGATTGTTACAGGAGTCATTTCATGAAGAGCGGGTCCTGAACTGCTGTGTTCAGAAGCCATTGCGGTCAGCTCATCAAAGTCAACATGAATGGTTTCAATTATTCGTCTGGTACGTCTGTTGTAAATCCGGAATGCTTTCTTCGTAGGTGCATAGCCAATGAAAATACCAATGTCAGCCTTCGGTTGTAACTTGCCCAAATTCTCCGCATCATTCTTGGGTACAAGTGCACCAAACCATGTAGATACGATAAATCTGGAGTTTGTCGTGTAAAAGCCTCGATGGTGTTTTAACGAGACGACAACGTATCCCAGAACATTTTGGAGTAAAACAGGATGTGGACAACCGCTTCCGCCCATAGAAATAAAGGAGCTTTTGCATAAATTAACATAGTGCGGGCTACTTCAATTAGCGTACGTTTTGTCTTTTCAACAACACCGTTTTTGTTGTGGAAAGCGTGCAACTGATTTTCATGAGAGACGGACCAACCTTCTCATAAAATTCACAGCAATGTCTGATTAACAAACTCAGTTCCATTTTCTGTTCTGATGCGACGAACGGTTTCCTTAAGCCGTACTTGGATCATCTTCAAAAAGTTGATAATAAAAGCTGGAGCCTCATCTTTTGATCGCAAACATTTTACCCATGTAAATCGAGAGTAGTCATCGACAATAACAAGGATGTACTTCTTTCCATTGACACTCGCGACACGCATTGGCCCACACAGATCCATATGCAACAGATAGAGTTTTTCTTGATTGGTGTCCTCAGATTTGGGTTTGTGGGGTTTCTTTGAACTTTTGCCTAATGCACATGCAGAACATAAGTGATCCTTTTCAAACTTGAGCTTAGGGAGACCTCGGACAAGTCCATGTCTTGCAAGATGATTGATAGCACCAAAGTTCAAGTGAGATAGACGACGATGCCATAACCAAGACTTGGTTTTAGACGCCTTTGACAATAGACAAATAGGAGAGGATGCCATCATATTCCCAAGTAAGAGTGTATAAAGATTATCCCCTCGAGATCCCGTCAATAAATCAACACCTTCTAGATTGCGAATGAAGCATGTGTGTTGACGAAAAGCCACTTCGAGATTGGAATCACAGAATTGTCCCACAGAAAATAGATTATGCCCAAGTCCTTCAACGTAATAAACCCTTGAAATAGTAACATTCCCAATCTGATAGTCTCCATAACCCATTATCTTTGCAACTTGATCATTTCCGAATTTGACTGTACCCAAGAATTTACTGATAAAATTGGTGAGCTGAGAGCGATCTCCGGTCATGTGCTTCGAGCAACCGGAGTCCAAATACCAGAGGACGATTTGGACAACCTGCATTCATTAAGAGAAGTAGATGGAATATTGGTTTTTGTGGATCCCCAGGATTTACTGGGTTCCTGTTTGTTAGCAGACATTGGTTTTATAACCTTAGTTTTGCTAACGGACTCAATATTCTTATTCTTCCTAGGTTTCCTTGAGTATACCAATTTAACCACAGGTTTGGGTGATTCAGATTCTAGAACTATTGGTTTCCTAGAAGGCACTTCATTAGTAGTGGTAATCCTAGTTAAAGGGCACACATTTCCTACAATAGTGAAGGTCCGACCGGTAGGTCTCCAAATATATCCCATCTTATTGAACACTTTTCCTGTTGGTTTCCAAATCTCTTTCTTAGATTTTCTCTTCTTAGATTTAGCACAAAATTTCACATCATTCATAGAATTAGAAACACACAAATTATCAGAAGACATGCAATCATCACCGTTAATACAAACATAATCAAAATTATCATGTTTCTTGGAATTCTGCACAGACGCAGATCCATTAACTTTAACAGTGCCATTCCTTTTATTCAAACTAGATTTAACGTTTTTAGGGTGAGCTTCTACTTTATTCTTCGAATTACTACTTGGTGGGTATGTTTGAATCCTATCATTTCTGTGGTTAGTCGTCCTGAAAGGCTTTTTGATCCGCTAGCACTAGTAGAAAGTCTTACTCCTGTAGAATGCAACACACGCTTGTTAGAAACTAAGTTTGAGGTCGAGTCTGTTTTTGTGTTTTCTGTGGATGTGAGTGATTCGGCAAACCTAACTTTCTTGTCCTTTATATCGTGATGCCCATGACATGGTCAAAAACTGTGATGCATGTCAACGTCAAGGAAAAATCTCACAAAGGGATGAAATGCCCCAAAATCTTATCCAGATTTGTGAGATCTTTGACGTGTGGGGCATTGACTTTATGGGCCCGTTCCCGTCTTCACAAGGGAACAAGTATATACTCGTGGCAGTCGATTATGTCTCTAAATGGGTTGAAGCAAAAGCCTTACCCACAAATGACGCCCGAGTAGTTGTGAAATTTCTAAAGCGGTTATTTTCCAGATTTGGAACCCCGCGGGCTATTATCAGTGATCGAGGTACACATTTTTGCAATGATCAATTTGCAAGAGTGTTAGAAAAGTATGGTGTTACACACAGACTTTCTACCTCGTATCATCCTCAAGCAAGTGGCCAGGTGGAGGTGTCCAATCGTGGTTTGAAAAGGATTCTTGAGAGGACAGTAGGCGAGCATCGTGCGAAATGGCCGATAAATTAGATGACGCCTTGTGGGCATTCCATACCGCTTTTAAGACACCAATTAGTTGTACTCCATATAGGCTCGTGTACGGAAAAGCCTGTCATCTGCCCATTGAACTTGAGCACAAAGCCTACTAGGCCTTGAAATGGACTAATTTTGATCTTAAGACTACGGGTGATCACCGAAAAGTTCAACTGAATGAATTAAGTGAACTTCGAGATCAAGCCTATGAGAATTCTTTGATCTATAAGGAAAAGACAAAGAAGATTCACGATTAAAAAATCAAAAAACAAGAATTCCATGTCGGTGATCGTGTTCTTCTTTTTAATTCTAGATTAAAGATTTTCTCAAGCAAATTGAAGTCTCGTTGGTCTGGCCCGTTTACAATTACCGAAGTGTTTCCATATGGCACCATTGAGTTATCCCAACCTAATGGTCCCAACTTCAAAGTAAAAAAGGCATCAGATCAAACACTACCACGGAGGGGACGTCCCTGCTATGGATGTCTCGGATCTCCGTCTGTCCCTCATGGTTAACTAAATTTGGGGGCGAGTCAAGATAGTGACTCGTTAATAAACAAGCGCTTCTCGAGAGACAACCCGTGTTATCTATTAATTAGTAGTAATAATAAAATAATTTGGTAGTAGTATTGCTTAAGTGTGGGGAGTGCTTCTCTCCTTGTTGTGCTTTGTTTGAATCTGTTCTTTGATTGCATGATTCCCAATGATCATGAAGACCTCAGTGCTTGTTTTCAATCCTCCAATCACTAATCTCCATCGATCACATGGTTATATTTAGGGATATCCTTAATCATGATCATCTGCATATATATTGTTTTCCCTTTCACACTTGGAACTCTTCGCATTTTCCTTTTCGTTTCAAAGTGTGGGGGTAAAACCCGACAATTTTAAACATTGAGGCCAATGTTTATTTCTAAGTGTGGGGGGGGGGGGGGGTTTCTATCGAAAGTGTTTCATACCTCTGTTGCTGTCTGTTCCACGAAACCCCGTTTTGACCAAAAAAATTGTTTTTATAAAAAAAATGATATAAGTATATAAGTAGGCCCGTAGAACTAGGAAGATTTTTGACTTGACCGAGTTTTTGCACTCTAGCTTTCCCCTTAGCTTTCGAGACTAAGCGTTTGCTTAACTTTAAAATTTTGCATAGAACGAAAAATGATAGAGTTGAATATAAGTTAGATGCTAAGCGTGGAGTAGTTGGATCTCTTTAGAGCTCATAGAGGTTAGTTGTGGCTTTTTGCTCCTACCAGCTTAATAAATGCTATATAATTGTTAAATAAATTAAGTTACTTTGGTTTTTGAGATTCTTAGTTTAAATCCCTTCGTAGAGATTCCTTCTGGTGAAAGTAAGGTACACATCGAGGTGTTGTCAGTGTTGTATATATATAAACCAAAGCCAAAATAAGACCACTGTCTCTGGTCAGTTCGCTCTGATGTGGCAGTCGTTTAAAGGGTGTAGCTAATAATAATAATAATAATAATGATCTAAGACTGATAAAGGTTTAGTGCCTCTGGTCAGTTCGCTTTGATGTGGCAGTCTTCAAAAAGGTCAAGGAATTGCCCGGTCAAAATAAGACCACTGTCTCTGGTCAGTTCGCTCTGATGTGGCAGTCGTTTAAAGGACCGTGGTTCACTAGTGTAGCTTAATAATAATAAAGCTAAATTTCGAATCCAGTGATATCTAAATAAAGTCTCCGTCTCCGGACTAGTAGATGAGTTGTTTCGAAAGAAATAAAAAGGATATCCCCTAAATCATGTTAATTTAGAACCTTAATGTGGACCGTATTCTCAGCACGTCGTTTCTTTAGGAAAGGATTTTAAACTATTTATTGTCCACCGAAATACTTTGTAATAATAAGACTATAATTTATTTTAACTTTTTACTTTCAAAATAAATAAAATCCTTAGAGGATTTAGGAATAATTGGAGCAAAAAGTTGGCTTACGCCTTCACAATTAGCATTTATAAGTAGCGTTAGCATCCTAATTTATATTTAGTTGTGATTTCGTTTTAAGCTTGGTTTGGAGATTGTGAAAAACCGAAGATGACGAACTCCCGTTCTTTAAGCCTTTTATATTGAAAATAAATTTTATCATAGTTTTTATCTTTTAATGAATAAATAATTAAAACGGGGCGTTTTCAAAACAAATGATTTTTTGAACTCACTTGATGGACCTTTTCTGTTCTTGTTTGATTTGAGGGGTCATAAGTAATGGGAGGGTTAAATTATTTCTTTTCGGGCGTGTATAATAAACATTGCGTGTGAGACCAGCAATGACTTAGTGTGGAGGAATTTGATGTGTGCTTAAACACACATCGTTTTTACCTCGGAAAACATTAATAAACGGACTAATAACCATAAAATATGTTAAATTATATTGCAAATATGTTTGGTATGTGTTATTATGTCTTACAAGTTCAAGGAATTGAAAACGGAGAAAAACCGGAGATTTTCGGGCTCGACTCGATCAAGTCTGCTCATTATTAGAAATCAAAATGAAATCCAAGAAACGCCACGACCATACCGATGGAAAGAGCACAAAATTACGAGTCTAACGGATCCGGCCCCGCTCCAAGACTCGACCCAGTTCACCTTGAACAGGTCGACCAAGTTCACTAGTTATATATACAAGGCCTAGCCCAATTATTGGATAAAAGTAAAGTAAAATGGATTAATATCACAAATGGACACTTAGTCTAGTGGTAGGGGTGCTTTGTTTGTATATCGAAGGTCTTAACTTCGAGTCCCATCCATGGCAATTTTTGATATTATTTTCCTACGCCACGCATGCGTCTTGTCAGCATCAACAGCCAACCGAATTATCCCACGTGGCGAGCATAGATTGCCCCTTATCCTATTAAGTTGGCAAATAATATCTCCTTGTGAAATTACCAAAATGCCTTTGATCTCAATTTGACTATAGAAAGGGGACGTGATGCTCATTTGGAGAGTTCATTTTCTTTGTATTTTTTTCCTTTTTAGCATAGTCAAGTTAGCTTATAATTTCATCTTGTAATTTTTAGCTTATTTAAACTGCTTTATTCAGCTTATTGTATTCAACTTTTTATGCTTATTAACGAAGTTTGGCCGGTATGCTTATTATCCTAGCTTATTTCCTTTGCTCGAATAAGCTATTGAGCTTTGTTCGTTTCACTTGTTAAGCTCGAATAAGCTATTTAGCTTTGTTCGTTTCCCTTGTTAAGCTTGATTCAAACGCAAAGAAAAGTGCATCGAGTTTCTAAACTCGGCTTATTTATAAGCCTAGTCACTTTTTGGTTTTGAGAGAATTTAGGATAATGTTAGCTTATTTTGTTAGAAATAGTTTAAATTGCTTATTATTCTAGCTTATTTCGGTATTAGCTAGATTCGATTTACCAAAAAGGTGGCCACGAGTGCTTATTCACTCAGCTTATTTACATAAGCTTGCGGACCACCTAAATAATCGAGAGCTTATTTAGTTGGATAGTGCTTATTTCATTTGGTTTTCTCAAAATAGTTTTAAAAATACTTTATGTTTGGTTAGACAATGTTTTCTAGAGTAGTTTTCATCTAGTCGTTGTGTTTTTTAGTTCTCGTGTAGCTGTTCATTTAGCGTATCAAAAACTCTTTCTATTTGTTTTTTTTCACTCGCAAATTCCAATCAGTAGAGTAACAAAATGGTTTAGAGTATTTTAAGTTTTAAAGCCCACTGTTTGATCTAAATCTTGGCCCACTGATTTTGGCCCAGGTTTCGTTTGGTAAAGAAATTTGCAACAAAATTTTTAGGACAATGGTTTAGTATACTGTTATGATTTTAATTATCTTATCCTTGTATGTTTGCTTTTTGTTTGGCGAATTTCAGCTCAACTCTTAGGCGTGGAGCTTAAGGGTCTATTAAGCTAGCTTAATATCTCAAGTTTAAAGCTCTAAGCTCTTAAACTTAAGTATTTTGGTAGATTATTAGATTGGGTGGTTATAATCATTTCAGTTTCGTCATTCGGGTTTTATCTTCTCAACTCTTCTCTTTTCAATTTTAATATAGTTGTTTATTGCTTAAAATGTCTTGTTTGATATTTAGTATGATTAGTGGTTACATTTGTTATGCTTGTTGAGTGAGGTATTTGGTGAATTAAGTGTGAACTTAAAAAGTGATTATTGATTAGTGATTTTTTTTATTGCTTAAATTTGTGTTTTGGTTATTCGAACGGGAAAAAGCCGTAAGAATAATTAGGCATAAATTTAGTAATTAATGTCTTGATAAAAATTCGTTTTCAATATAAACCATCGTTGTGAGGAAATGAATATTTAAACAGATATTGATTCATTATTGAAAACTTAGTTCACACTTGAGGATCCTAATACCTTACTTAGCAAGCATATTAGTTTTATATATCTTTTATCGTTATCTTTAAGTCATCTAGTATAATTCTTAGTTTATTAATCAAAAAAAATTTGGCAATCAAGCATCAAATTTGTAACTAAACGTGTTTCTCCATTCATCTCTCGCCGTGGATTACGACTCCGGGAGATTAGATTTTTACTTGTCCTTAAGTGATTATTTTATCTATACGGGAAATACTTATACTATATTCAACTCGTTTTTGGACGAATCAATCTTGCAAACACCAAGTAGGAACATGAAGAATAAAGTAGAACCCCAACCTAGGAAAGTTGATAAAAAGAATCGTGTTGTTAAACCTATTCGTGATGCTAATGTTAAGCATTCACCGTTAAACGCGACTCTGAACTTAATTGTGCTACTTGCAAGAAATCTATGTTTGATGGTGTTCATGTTATGTGTCTTCTTGATTTTGTGAAAAATGAGAATAGCCATGCTAAATCTGCTAAAAAACATAAACCACAAAATATTTAGAAACCTACGGGTCATGTATTCACTAAAGTAGGACTTAAGTGGAAACCAACAGGCAGAACGTTTACTATAGTTGGTAACTCGTGCCCTTTAACTAGGATCACTTCAGCGAAAGTAGTGCCTCATAAGAAAACCACTTCCCACTCAGTTGAAACACAAAAGCCAGAGCTTAAAGTCTATAGTAAGAGACCCAAACACATAAAAAATGTAGGTTCAAGTAAAAATGTCAAGATTATAGAATCTAAGAATGCTTACAACTCGGAACCCAATCATACTTGGGGATCCAATGCTACAGATATTCTATCGTCTTCTTCTCTTGTCAATGACAGGTTGTCCAGATCATCCTCTAGTATCTGGACTCCGGATGTCCAAAACATATGACAGGGAACCGCTCTCAGCTCATGAACTTTGTTAGCAAATTCCTAGGTATAGTTAGATTCGGGAATGACCAAATTGCAAGGATTATGGGGTATGGTGACTATCAGCTGGGAAATGTTACTATCTCAAGAGTATACTACATCGAGGGGCTTGGACATAACTTGTTTTTTGTTGGACAATTTTGTGATGAGTATCTGGAAGTTCCATTTTGGAAAAACACTTGCTTTATTCGTAATTTAGAAGGTGTTGATCTTTTTTCTGGATCCAGAGACACAAATTTGTAAACAATTCCTCTTGATGACATGCTAAAAACATCTCTGATATGTCTTCTAACTAAAGCATCAAAGACTAAGAGCTGGTTATGGCACTGTCGGTTATCACATCTCAACTTTGGTGCTCTTAACAAGCTAGCTAAAGACGGTCTTGCACGAGGCATTCCAAGACTTAAATTTCAAAAAGATCATCTGTGTTCAGCATGTGCATTAGGAAAAAGCAAGAAATCCTCTCACCAACCCAAAGCTGAAGAAACTAACCAAGAGAAACTATATATTTTGCATATGGATTCGTTTGGCCCGATGCGTGTGGCGAGTATTAACGGGAAATGGTAGATCTTAGTGATTGTTGACGATTACTCACGATTTACTTGGGTTAGATTTTTGAGGATAAAAGATGAAGCTTCTGCGGCCATCATCAAATGCATCAAAAATATTCAAGTTTGTTTGAATGCCGCCGTCCGTAGTGTTCGAACATATAATGGAACTGAATTTGTCAATTAGACTCTTCGCGAATTTTATGAAAATGTTGGCATCCCGCATCAAACATCTATTGCTCGCACTCTGCAGCAGAATGGAGTTGTCGAAAGACGAAACTGGACTCTTGTAGAAGTTGCTCGTACAATGCTGACATTTTCTAAAGCTCTATTATTTCTATGGGTCAAAGCAATCAATACAGCTCGTTACACCCAAAACCGTTCTTTGATCCGTCTTTGATACAGCCAAACGCCATATGAGCTTATGCAAGATAAGAAACCTGACTTATCATTCCTTCATGTCTTTGGTTCACTCTGTTATCCTACCAATGACAATGAGGATCTGGGTAAATTAGATGCAAAAGTCGACATTGGTATTTTTGTTGGTTATACGCCCGCAAAGAAAGCGTTCGGAATCTACAACAGAAGAACCCGAATAATTATTGAAACAATTCATGTGACGTTCAATGAGCTAACAACAATGGCTTTTGAACAATTCAGTTCAGGACCCGGGCTTCATTTTATGACTCTTGCTACATCCAGTTCAGGACTCGTTTCAAACCCTGTTTCTCAACAACCTTGTATTCCATCAAAAAGAGATGATTGGGATCATTTGTTTCAACCTATGTTCGATGAATATTTTAATCCTACAATAATTGATGTTTCTCCAGTCCAAGAAGCTGCTGCTCCGAGAGCTATGGTTTTAGCCGATTCTCCTGTATCAACTTCTATTGACCAGGATGCTCCATCAGCAAGTATTCCATCAATACAAGAACAAGAACATTCTCCAATCATTTCTCAAGCTTTTGAAGAATCACTAAAAATGCCAACTTGTTATGATGATCCACTTCATGAATCTCCTCATGAAGACTCGACTTCTCAAGGATCATCATCGAATGTTAGACAAACCTACACTCTATTTGAACACCTTGGTAGATAGACTAAGGATCATCCTATAGTAAATGGGATCGAAGATCCTTCTCGCTCTGTATCTACGAGAAAGCAACTCAAAATTGATGCCATGTGGTGTTACTTTGATGCCTTCCTAACTTCTGTAGAACCAAAGAACTTCAAACAAGCAATGACTGAACCATCATGAATTGATGCAATGCAAGAAGAAATTCATGAATTTGAAAGACTAGAAGTTTGAGAATTGGTGTCGTGTCCAGATAAAGTGTTATTGATCAAACTAAAATGGATTTATAAGGTCAAGATAGATGAATTTGGCGGGGTACTAAAGAATAAGGCTAGACTTGTTGCTCAAGGATTCAGACAAGAAGAGGGAATCAATTTCGAGAAATCATTTGCATCGGTTTCTAGAATAGAGGTCATCCGTATCTTCGTAGCTAATGCCGCTCACAAGAATATGATGATCTACCAAATGGACGTCAAAACGGCTTTCTTAAATGGCGAGCTCAAAGCAGAGGTCTATGTTTCTTAACCAGAAGGATTTGTTAATCAGGACAACCCATCGCATGTGTACAAGCTCAAAAAGGCCCTTTACAGTCTCAAACAAGCCACGCGCATGGTATGACATGTTATCAAGCTTTCTCATCTCACAACATTTCTCCAAAGGTGTTGTTGATCCAACACTCTTCACACGGTAAGCTGGAAACTACTTATTACTGGTACAAATTTATGTTGACGATGTAATATTTGCATCCACTAATACTGCCATGTGTAACGAGTTTGCTAATCAGATGACCACTAAGTTTAAGATGTCGATGATGGGACAAATGTCATTCTTTTTAGGATTACAAATTTCTCAAAGTCCTAGAGGCATCTTTATAAACCAATCTAAATATGCTTATGAAATTGTTAAAAAATATGGTTTGCTTACTACTGATTCTGTCGACATACCTATGGTTAAAAAGAATAAACTGGATGAAGATATACAAGGAAAACAAGTTGATGCTACACTTTACCGTGGTATGATTGGATCTCTTATGTATCTTACAGCCAGTAGACCTGACCTTATCTATGTAGTCTGCTTATGTGCTCGGTATCAGGCAAAGCCTACCAAAAAGCACTTACAAGCGGTGAAACGGATCTTTTGATACCTTAAGGGAACCATAAACATGGGTCTCTGGTACTCGAAGGATACCAATATGTCACTCACAGCTTATGCAGATGCCGACCACGCGGGGTATCAAGACACTAGACGTAGTACATCAGGAAGCGCTCAGCTCTTAGGTGATAAACTTGTTAGCTGGTCATCCAAGAAGCAAAAGAGCACTGCCATCTCGAGTACAGAGGCTGAATATATTGCCTTATCTGGGTGTTGTGCTCAAATCCTATGGATGCGTTCAAAGCTAACAGATTATGGCTTTCAATTCAATAAGGTTCCTCTGTACTGGGACAACAAGAGTGCGATTACTTTATGCTGCAACAATGTTCAACACTCTAGGGCTAAGCACATCGATGTTCGCTACCATTTCATAAATGAGCAAGTGGAAAATGGAATCGTGGAGCTATACTTTGTCCGGACTGAATACCATCTGGCTGACATCTTCACCAAACCTTTGCCACGAGATAGAGTTAACTTCTTGATCCAAAAGCTAGGTATGAGAAGCATGTCTCCAGAAACGTTGAAACATCTGGCAGAGGAAACGGACGAGTGATGGTGGTAACTCATATCCTGTATATATGTATATAAAATCATAAAAAATCCAAAAAGATTTTCCTCTTTATAAAATTTTTGAAAAAAGAAAATAAAAAATTATAAAAAATGCAAAAATATGTTTTCATTACATGTTTTCTAACCTTGATAATATTTACTGCTTCAAAAATGTCATTTAATAATGGTACAAAGCTATAAATAAAGTTCGAATAGTGAACATGTCATATGGCTTGCTATTATTTCGGATAGCAACCCGGTCATCATCTTAAAGGCAAGTATATCGTCAAAAAGATAACTTGACCTCATAACGAGAATTTATTTTCTCAGGAATGAATTACTTTATATTCATTCAAGGCTTCTGATTACTTTGCATCACAACCCGTGCTTCTTATATTCCATATGTGTACGTGTTAGTGCACTTATGTGTTCAAATAAGAGAAATCTTATTTTTGATGGTGTTGATTTTATAAAAATATAATCATCTTTCGGATTCATCTGAAAATCATTTTCTAAGACAATTTTGATCCATTAAATAACGACTACAGCTCTTTCAATAGAAAACGGGTCATTATTTGAGGAGGAGAAACTGTCAAAATTATCTTTTTCATAATTAATCATGTGATAATTAGAAAAGATTTTAAACATAATGGATAAATATTTAAAGGGGAGTTGATTAATTTTAACTAAATTAGGCTTTATTTGTTATATGTTTAATCTTATAGGGGTGTTAATGCAAAATGTGAGACTTATTCTTGATAAGTAAACCTTAGGGACTAGTTTTGCCAATTGGGAAACTATACTTTTGCCTTAAGAAAAGTTTATTAGAAAATTAGAAGTCTTATTAAACCTCAGGGGGCATTTATGCCAAAACCTAAAAAGATTTAAACATAAACACCCCCTACCGTTTTACCCTAACTCGTCACTCACACATAAACCCTTAAACCTCCATTGTTGATTTTTAAACCTTCAAGAACTCGTTCAATCTTCATTTTAATCTATGGTACACTTGTTTTAATGCTAAAACTTCTATGAATCAGACCTAATCTTGGAATTATGCTCGAAAAACCCTAAAAATCGACCTAACTTTTGTCACCTTATAAAGTGGATGAAATCTTAAATTGATAGAGGTGTTTTAGTCCTATAGGGGTCTAGATGTTATACATATAACAATTTTTAATGGGGATAACGTATTCATACGTTTTGAATCATTCTTGATGTCGAACTAATGAAAAATGGTTAAGAACTTGAAAAAGTTCTTGGGTTTGGGTTTAGAACTGCTTAAATGATTTTTTTTGTGTATTTGAGTGTTGTTAAACATCCTAATATGTTAAACTCTTGAAGAACTTGGGTTTTCATGTTCATATGAGTCGAATAAGTCAAAGACAAGATTTTTGTAGTTAATTGGTATGTGCTTAATTACACATACCTTTTACCTTTAAAAACAAGCTAAAATAACCAAAAACGGACTTAAAATGCCAAATATATGCTTGTTTTGCTAATTGTGTTGTGCAGGAACGGATAACTAAGAAAAGGACGAAAAACAAAGCCAAAACGACAAAACCGGACTCGGAATGGAAAAGACTGTGAAAGACAAAGCCAAATCGAAGCCAAAAAGTCAATCAAGTCAAAAAGTCAACAGAAAAGTCAACTGGTCAAAGCCAAAGTCAACCCAAGTCAACCCCGAAGCCAAAAAGTCAACACATCAAGAAATATAAGTTTAAGGGTTGAAATTGCCAAACCCCTAAACTTATATTTATAAGAGAAAAGAGGAGAAAAGAAGAGAAGGGCTAAAACTGCCAAAGTCCCTAACTTGTATACACCAAGGACTTATGTTGCAAAGAGTTATATAACTCTTGGGGACTTGTTTTGCCAAGTCCCCAAAGTTATATAACCACAAGGACGAATTGTGCAAAGAAAGATATAACCTAGAGGGACCATTTGTGCCAATCTTCCAAACTTATACCCTGTCACTCTCTTTTTTATACAACTTCTTTTCCCGCCTTTGTTTTTCCCCCCAAAAACACAACTCACGGGTGTGTTAACCCGTTTTTACCCTGTAGACTACCACCACCACCATGGGTAAACCATTCCCTCCCCCTCCACTAACTTTCCCAGCTGTAGAAGATTGCCAAGTTGCAACCCACAATCCTCCCAAGCTTATTTCGACGACCAAGATGACCCAAGAAAGATTGAAGGCCAGGATTTGTTTGTTTTTCCCCTCACACAACAAACACAACCCTTTTGTGTGTCTACAAACAAGCACAACAGCAAGAAGAGAAAAGAGCAAGACCCTAGTCGTTTTTCCTATATATAGCTTTGTAAAGCCATTGTGGCTAGCAGTTAGTTTTTAAGTAGTTTTTCTTAGTGTAGTTTTAAAGTAATTCTCAGTGTTTTTTTTAAAGTTAAAAGCTTTTTATGTATTTGTACTTTGATTTTAATGAAATTTAGCTAAATTTGCTCAACTTGTGATCTTAAGTGTTAAAGGCTTTTAAAACCTTTTAAACTTTCACTTAAGCTACCATATAATCTGTTTTGTAAAACATTTTCACCAAATTTTCAAGGAAAATTTACAAGAAAAGTCACAAAGGTACTGTTTGATTGAAAAGGGCATGGATGAATAAGCTAAAATGGATGGCTTATTGGTTTTCAGCTTAGTTTTGGCTTATTTATAAGCCAAGGGTAGGGTTTAGAGCTTATTTAGGTCTTCATTAAATCCTTTTTGTAAAAAGGATCAAAGGTACTTTATTCTCAACTTTGCTTATTTACTGTAGCAATAAGCTAATTTAGCTTATTTCCTTAGCTTAATGTGCTTATTAGTGATAAATTATGTCTAAGAATGTTTAGAATGTTTTTCATTTCATATATATGCTAGTTTAGTTAAAACTGTCAAAGTTAGTGTAAAGGGCTAGGAGAGAAACTAGCTTATTTTTACACTTAAGCTATAAGTTTTAGTTTTAAAGTAGCTTAATTAGGTGAAAAATAGTGTGAGTAGATAAAAAGTTTTAGCTGGTTTAGTTTTTTAAACAGTTTTTAAGTACAACAAAGTTGGGACAGTTAAAGTAAAGGGGTGTTTGGCATAAGCCTTAAAATGGGTCAAAACAAGTCTTGGCATGGGTTGAGGTAACTTGGCTTGATTAAGCTTAAGTTTTAATCTTGTATTAAGCTGTTTTTAAGAGTTCCAAGGTTTAAAAATTGTTTTCCAAGGTTTTCTAAAACCAATTTTGAAACTGTGACTTTTAAGAGACACCACAAGTGCTTATTTAGTTAAGCACTTGTGGTTTGAGTTTAAGTGTCAAAAAGGTGAGTTATTTTGTGTGTAACACAGGGTGTTAACACACGTTGGGGTCATTTGACTTGGTAAGTCAAAAACACCCAAGTCTCTTTTTGTAACAGTTTTAAAAAAAAGACAAAAGCCTTTTTCACCATCAAAAATCAGCAAGTAAAAATGATTTTTAAAAGCTCAAAATTTGTGCACAAGTAGTTTAGCTAGGGCACTCAATCTGTTTCAGCTTATTTGTGTGTTTAGAGCTTATTTGACAGCTTAAAATAAGCTGTCAAATAAGCCCTTGAGATTTGCCTTAAAGCTCCCCTGGTGCAAAGGGGAGACTTTAGGCTTATTTTTCTTAGCCTTTAAGAGGACTTAAGCCCAATCTCTTGGCTTATTTCAAGAGCTTATAAGCCCTTTTATAAGCTTGTTGATTTTCAGCCCTTAAGAAGCTTGTTTGATGGCTTATTTTTAAGCCCAAACTTAGCTTTTGACTGTTTTTGCATGATTTAGGTATAGGGATTGCTTAATTTTCATTTTTGCTTATTTCCTTGAGGGTCTTTGTATGGAGTGTACGGGTGCCTTTTTCTGAGATCCTGGTCTTGTAGTATCAGGATTGGTGACGTTTATCTTCTTTTGATAACTTTCAACTCCAAGTTAAAGATCCTCGACTCGCTTCTGAATAACCAGACTTCTGGTGAACATCCTTAGTGCTATTGCGAAGTCAGCAACGCCATCCCCTAAAAGATTTGTGAGCCGATTCTGAACCACAAGAATTAACATATCCTTGATATCATTGATTCGAAGTCGTGGAAAGTCACTTTCCTTGAATCTGTATAGTATGTTATCATCTCGTCTCACTACAATCTCTTCCAAGTACCTGTATCCATGTTTCCTCATTACCTTGACATGAGTGACTGCCAGAATACGCTTTGTAGAATATACATCTCCTCTTGATTGCATGCCTCTTGCATATGCATAGAAGGACTTATGTTGTTGTCTCTAATGTGAGATACCCCATAACACATATCTATCATAAGCAACTTTAACAGGACTCTATATGTTTAGAACCATGTCTTCAATGTCGGGTAGATCATACTTAGCGGCCTTTGACTTGGTAGTAGACGTTGTGTATGTCATAGTCGAAACTCCTCCTTGTAGATACTTGAGATCATTGTTGATGAAGAATTCGAACGGTACTCTTTGAAAATTTCTACGCGTGATCAAAGGAAAGGGTTTGGAAAGATCAAATGGATAGTCACTGCCTTCAGGATTTTCCCAATCAAGCTTTTCTAAAAGAGCCTTATAGCATTCTTCAAATTCGTATTCTAATTCAGCATATTTAGAGCGTGTGCCTTTGAGTAGTCTGAATGCTGGTCCTAGCAGGATTTCTTGAGTTAAATTCTCAATTTTCAGCCTATTCAAGATGTATCCAGAGAAGTCTATTGGAGTGCTCATCAATTCATCAAAGTCCTTTAACGATTTATCAGTAGAAGTAGAAGCTGCTAGAGTCATCAACCAATTTTGAGTTGGTCCTTCCTGAGTATTCTTGCCAATATTCCAGTCAGGGTCAGTGGATTCTTGAGGTGGTGTAGGTTTCTTAAACTAGTCACGTCTAGAGGCTGTCTCATTCCTTAGTTCATTTTCATTATCACCCAGATTCCCTTCTTAATCTTGTGGCATGTCTGAGTCTGCAACCTCAAACACTAGTTCCTCTAATTGAACAGACTTTCCAGAAGATTTCGGTTGAGACTTGGTGCCTTTAGAAGAGCCAAACATTGAATCTTTCTTTTTCAGACCAGTGATTGGTTCTGCATCTTTTCTTAGCTTTCTTTTCTTTATCCCTTGGTCTAATCCAGCAGAAGGGTCTTCATCTTTATCCTTGTCTTTTCGGCCACGCTTCAATGAATATACATCATAAGAATAGAAGAAATCTTTTTCGAGAGCGTAAGATTTTTTCAAACCATCATAGCAATCTCGGTGTTCGGGAGCCGTCAGATATGATTCACTTTTCTCTATCTTGTCGGGAAGAATCTTCTTTAACTCAAATTCAGTAAGTGTAGAAGTAGCCTCATAAGTAGATTGTGGTTGAGAAGATACCTTTGCTAGAGTAACTTCATCACGTGATTCTTTAATCAACTTTTCGATCATAGGTGGAGCGAAGTTAGACACTTCCTTGGGTAGAATCTGAGGCAGCTGATCTTTTACTTGCTCTTTGATTCTTGCTGTGAGAGACTCTGAAAGGAAGTTCATGAATTCTTCTCTGGTTTCTCCCAACCTTGTGTCCAGATTTTTATCAACTAAAGTTGTCACTTGAGTGTGTAGAGGGTCCTTTTTAATTTCAATAATTTCTATTTCTAATGCTGTTATTCTATCGTTGAATCGAAAGACTGATGCGAAGTCAGGAAGTATAGTTGGAGGATTGTAATTCATTGTTGGCGGTGGTGTGGGAGTTGACACAATAGGTGGAGGAGTGAAGGTAAATGAGACCATTGTGCAACTCACAATGTCTTAAGAAATGCTCTGGTATTTATATAAATAACTCTTATATAAATAAACGTGCGATATACGCAAAAGATGTAAGCATATATATTACATATATGTATGTCATGTAAGCACTTAAGGTAACAAGTAACCTAAGCAAGTAAGCAAGTAGTGTGTATGCACTTTGAAAATGTTTGCTGTGATGCAATGCTTGTAAAAACGGTTATAGTCTAGGGTAAAATATGCAACCTAGTTCTCTATAACCAGTGCTCTGATACCAATCTGTAACACCCCCAAAAATGTGTCGCAGCGGAAATGTGTCCGGGGGCGTTACTTCATAATACACAGCGCTAGATACAAGAGAACGACCTCTAAATGTGTCGTTTGAAAAGTAATCTCGTTGATTTCCTTGAAATTGATATAACATTTGTCTCATATTTGCATCACAATGAAAAGCTTGAAAACAACCCAACGAGATTTGATCATTTGTATGTAAGTAGAAATCCATGAATGAAATCTTGTCAAATTTAGAATCCAGTGCACATCAAGTAGGTCAAGCATCTAATTCACCTGAGAAAAACATGCTTAAAAAGTGTCAACATAAAGTTGATGAGTTCATAGATTTGTTTAAGTATAATTGTTGAACCAAGATTCTGTCAAGTGTGTATGACCATTTAAATCCTTAAATGTCCTTCCAAAATGTATGTATGATTGTTAGAAATTAAATAGTTGTAAAGTATGCATGACCATTTCAGTCCCCAAATAGTCACAAAAATGTACGTATAAATGTTGAACCGCAATTGTTCAAAGCATGTATGATATTTATATATATATCACCAAAATGTTTCAAGTATGTATTGCCACTTTATTCAAGGCACAATAAATATCCATTTGTGTATAAAATAATGATTACAATTACTCTAAGTTCCTAACACCGAAACCTTAACCACAATTCATGTTGTTACGTGTTGTTACCATGTGGGTGCCTCTTCCCAAAGATATACTGGGTGCCTCTTCCCAAAGACCTACTGGGTGCCTCTTCCCAAAGACATGCTGGGTGCCTCTTCCTAAAGATATACAGGGTTAACGGTTACTTAGACAATAGATATAAGTTCAAAGTAATTGTATCCATGTAAAAGCAAGCAATGTGTTTCGTCCCTAAATAAATAATATCCCAATAATATACACAAAAAACAGAACACACACCATCACCCACGTCCACAATACCCCAGCTATAAACACGCATCCTAACAACAACCCGAACACTATATCTCCACCACACACACTTACCAAACTCAACCCAACCAGCACAGACCAAAACACCCTTCATCCTTCACGAGTCGTTAATTTCCTCCAGAGATAGCGTAATCACCCTAACGGTGATAATCCAAATCCCTAAAAGATCAATTACATTAACAAAACGCTGGCTCAACGCCCCAAGAGATCTACATTCAAGCAACCTAATGCAAATCCATAATCATTCAGTAAAAGTAATAGTATGTTGCATCCAAAAGTAAAAAAACCAATTTTAATCTCACCGTGAGATATGCAAATGAGTGTATAACCAAGTTTTATAGCGTGTGTTACACACTTTCCACGCCAAAAATTAAACCAAGTATTGTATCTCATACGCGAGATAATATAAATAAATAATTAAAACCAATTTGTCATCAACCATGTAAAATGCCTTAGTAAACAAGCATTGTTCTCCACATACCCAAAAAATATATGTACACCAGTACAAACAGGGGGGCTAAAAACTCACCTCGATGTAAGAAAACGATTGGCAGAAGTGCACATATTAAGCACAACACAAACGGAAACTGGAAATGGCTCGACCTAAGGAGTTACGTTTACTAATTCTAAGACCCACTAGCCTAGATAATGGTATTTGGATTTTTCGAAGGATAGTCACATCAAACGCGGACACTATATAAAGGGATTTAGATTTCAAGTTGTAATTAGTTTGTGGTTGAGTTAAACATAAATAAATCGCCTAAAGTAAACGCAAAAGTATATAATTTATTCCGTAAATACGTACGATTATGAAAAATGAAGAAATGAAAAAGAACAAGTATATAATTGTATTGTGAATTATAAACAAATAGGCAAAACGACCGCAAGAATAATTCGAAAATGTAAATAATACACGCCATTTATATTATATATAAAGAAAGTAACAAAAGAAGAAGACTAGAATAATAAATTTAAAACACACATATCGACACTGTTTCGGAAAATTCAACAGTTTAAATAATAACATTCTCGTATAAAAGTAAAGCCGTATTAAAATGATAACGAACCATGTAACCGATGTTTGTAAAGACATTTACAAAAGTCATGATTCACCTTATAGTCGGGAATTTTATAAAAATAATTATTTTATAAAATAAGTATTTCGTTCCTTGACATGTTTTAAGTTTAGCTAAAATAGTTATCCCATTTGTAAAAGTATAGTTTTCGTTTGTTTCTCCGATTATTGTATAATTACAAATTTAACAATCTTAAAACAAGATAACTTCGTCTTTTATCGGTTTTCCTAAGATAATAAAAATTATAATGGAATTTATTAAGTATAAGACTTTTTATAAATTTCGGCATGAACTATTCGTTTATACAACTTTCCATGTTTATAAAATTAAATGTTTTCTACTTAGTCAATCAATGTTGCAATACTCGCGTGTCTTAATTTATATATTTAGTCGAGGCCAAATAAATAATGAAAATAAGTAAACCAAACACACCCTTATCAGGGGCGGCAAAACCAACCAAACGCACCCTATGCGGCTGTTTCGCAGCCAACCAAACGCACCCTATGCGGCTGTTTCGCAGCCAACCAAACGCACCCTTTTTATGAATCTTGTTTAACACCCTAAACGCACCCCTTATGGTGTTTATGTTTAAACCAAACCGTGCCCTTGAACGTGGCTATTCTTCAGCCAAACCAAACGCACCCTCTGTGATGTTAACCAAATAAACATACACGCCCTTGGCTGTGTACCAGCAACCAAACACCCCTACGCTGATATAACCTAAACCAAACACACCCTATTCGCTTTTTCTACTAAACCAACGCACCCTTGTGGTGTTCTAACAACCAAACGCACCCTTGGTGCTACTTCGAACCCAACGCACCCTTGTTGGTGCTTGAGACTAATCAAACGCACCCTTGGAGGGGTTTATAAAACCACACGCACCCTAGTCGGCTGAGAATAAAACCAACGCACCCTCGTTGGTGCTTATAAGAGAACCAAACTGCAACCCTTTTTGGTGCGCTGAGAAACCACAAACGCACACTTGTAGGTGGCGACTGTGAGGTTTTGGTGGTTTCGGAAGATGATTGATAATGCGACAAGTGTTGATATTGTTGAGATGGAGGTGGAGTGTGGTGGCTGGTGGGTGTAGGCGTAGGATGGCACGGCGGTGTGTGTTGGTGTAAGGGCAGGCAGCGCTGGTTAGAGGGTGGAGTATGTGCGCGTGAGGTAGTATATAGGGGATGGATCTACACATTTTGTAATATTTTTTGGGTGGCGGCCGCGCCTGGCTACGGTGGCACGGAAAATTGTCGCGGAGGTGGGGGCTGGCGCCGGACGTTGCGTGTGAGGAGGTAGTGTGTGTTATCGCAAAAAAATGAATGGACTAACTAACTTATCTAATATATAAATATATACAACTAATAAATATATCTAAAATATTAACTTTTTTAAAATAAAAATATATATATATATATAAAATATATAATAAAATATAAAATATATAAAAGATTATATTAAATATATAAATAATATATATATAATAAAAGTTATAAATTAAGTGACAAGACAAAAGATAAATGGGGAACTCGTTTGGACCACTTAATGGACGATTCAAAACGCGAAACTTGCGCCATTGTGTTCCAAATAATTTTTCCACTAAAAATGAGTATTTACTCGACTATCATTTTATAAATGTTTTTATAAAATATAATTAAATTGTTTATTATTTATTTGTGTGTCACGGTTAAACTTTTCCGTAAAATAAACTTTAACTTAAATCTTCGCGTTGTTAATAAACGTTTTTGAAATAAAATGTTAAATAATTTATTAAATACTTTTTATTTAATAAAAGTGATAATTAAATCTAAATTTAATTATTTTCGTGTCAGTACGCGTCCGAAGACGTTTCTAAATTTCGCGAGGGTATTTCGGTCATTTTCTGCTTGTTTTCGGGTCTCGGGCAAAACTAAAAAGTTGTCCAATTCGTTTACAACAAAGTTGCTTTAAGAGTCCAAGTCCGTGAAAACGTTATATTAGTGGGTACCGTTGTTAGATAAGGCAATCTTATGAATAACATATATCTTTTTCGTTTTCAAGTCGAATAAGTTAAAAATAACTTTGCACATGTAGAGATGTATTAATAAATATCACACTCTTATTGTCGCAATACAGAGGGATCTTATTGAATTGAAAGACATAATCTGTTAGCTATGAACACATCCAAAGGATTTGTGAGCAACACCCAGATAAGGCAATATATTCACCCTCTATACTCGATATGGCAGTGCTCTTTTGCTTCTTAGACGACCAGCTAACAAGTTTATCACCTAAGAAATGAGCACTTTTCGATGTACTACGTTTAGTATCTTGACACCCCGCATGATCGACATCTGCATAAGCTGTAAGTGACATATCGGTATCCTTCAAGTACCATAGACCCATGTTAATGGTTCCGTTAAGGTATCGAAACATCCGTTTCACTGCTTGTAAGTGCTTTTTGGTAGGCTTAGCCTGATGCCGGACACATAAGCAGACAACATAGTTAAGGTCAGGTCTACTCGCTATAAGATACATTAAGGATCTAATCATGTCATGGTAAAGTGTAGCATCAACTTGTTTCCCTTGTAGATCTTCATCCAGTTTCTTGTTTTCAATCATGGGTGTGTCGACAGAATCAGTAGAATTTAAACCATATTTTTTAACGATTTCAGAAGCATATTTAGATTGGTTTATGAAGATGCCTCTGGGACATTGAGAAATTTGTAATCCTAAAAAGAATGACATTTGTCCCATCATCGACATCTTAAACTTAGTGGTCATCTGATTAGCAAACTCATTACACATGGCAGTATTAGTGGATGCAAATATTATATCGTCAACATAAATTTGTACCAGTAATAAGTCGTTTCCAGCATGCCGTGTGAAGAGTGTTGGATCAACTGCACCTTTAGAGAATTGTTGAGAGATAAGGAAGCTTGACAACATATCATACCATGCACGTGGTGCTTGTTTTAGACCGTAAAGAGCCTTTTTGAGCTTGTACACATGCGATGGGTTGTCCTGATCAACAAATCCTTCTGGTTGAGAAACGTAGACCTCTTCTTTGAGCTCGCCATTCAAGAAAGCCGTTTTGACGTCCATTTGGTAGATTGTCATATTCTTGTGAGCGGCATTTGCTACGAAGATACGAATGGCCTCTATTCTAGCAACCGGTGCAAATGATTCCTCGAAATCGATTCCTTCTTCTTGTCTGAATCCTTGAGCAACGAGTCTTGCCTTATTCTTTAATACCCCGCCAAATTCATCTGTCTTGACCTTATAAATCCATTTCAGCTTGATCAAGAATACTTTATCTGGACACGACACCAATTCCTAAACTTCAAGTCTTTCAAATTCATGAATTTCTTCTTGCATTGCATCGATCCATGACGGTTCGGTCATTGCTTGTTTGAAGTTCTTTGGTTCTACTAAAGTTAGGAAAGCATCAAAATAACACCACATGACATTAGTTTCAAGTTGCTTCCTTGTAGATACAGAGCGAGAAGGATCACCGATCACGTTTGCTATAGGATGATCCTTAGTCTATCTACCAAGGTGTTCAAATGGAGTGTAAATTTGTATCACATTAGATGATGATCCTTAAGAAGTTGAGTCTTGTGGAGATTCATTAAGTGGATCATCATGAAATGTTGGTGTTTTTAGTGATTCTTCAAAACCTTGAGAAGTGATTGGAGAATGTTCTTGTTCTTGTGATGAGGGAGTACTTGTTAATGGAGCATCATGGTTAATGGAGATTGACACAGAAGAATCAGCTAAAACTTTAGCTCTTGGAGCAGCAGCTTCTTGAACTGTAGAAACAATAATTGTTGGAGGATTAAAGTACTCATCGAACATTGGTTGAAACAAACGATCCCAATCATCTCTGTTTGGTGGAATACAAGGTTGTTGAGAAATAGGGTTTGAAACGAGTCCTGAACTGGATGTACCAGGAGTCATAAAATGAAGCCCGGGTCCTGAACTAAATTGTTTAGAAGCCATTGCTGTTAGCTCATCAAACGTTACATTAATTGTTTCAGAAATTATCTGGGTGCTTCTGTTATAGATTCTGAACTCTTTCTTTGCAGGCGCGTAACCAACGAAAATCCTAATGTCTGCTTTTGCATCAAATTTACCCAGATCCTCATGGTTATTGGTAGGATAACAAAGTGAACCAAAGACATGAAGGAATGATAAGTCCGGTTTCTTGTCTTGCATAAGTTCGTATAGAGCTTTATTGTATCGGAGGCGTATCAAAGAACGGTTTTGGGTATAACAAGCTGTATTGATAGCTTCGGCCCAGAGAAATAATGGATCTTTAGAAAATATCAGAATTGTTCGAGCAGCTTCAACAAGAGTCTGATTTTGCCTTTTGACAACACCGTTCTGCTGAGGAGTGCGGGCTACAGAAGTTTGATGCGAGATGCCAACATTTTCATAAAATTCACGAAGTGTCTGATTGACAAATTCGGTTCCATTATCTGTTCGAACATTCCAGACAGTGGCATTCAAACGAACTTGTATGTTTTTAATACATTTGATGATGGCTGCAGGAGCTTCATCTTTTGTCTTTAAAAATATGACCCAGGTAAATCTTGAGTAATCGTCGACTATTACTAAGATATACCTTTTCTCGTTAATACTAGCCACACGCATCGGGCCACACAAATCCATATGCAAAAGATATAGTTTCTCTTGGTTAGTGTCTTCAGCTTTGGGTTGATGAGAGGATTTTTTGCTTTTCCCTAATGCACATGCTGAACACAAATGATCTTTCTGAAATTTAAGTCTAGGAATTCCTCGTGCAAGACCGTCTTTAGCTAGCTTGTTCAAAGTACCAAAGTTGAGATGAGATAATCGACGGTGCCATAACCAGCTCTTAGTCTTTGAGGATAGAAAAACAAAATTCAAAATCTGGATTTAAAGCACATGTAATTAAGAGAAATTGTGAACAAATTTGCGTCTCGGGGCCCTAAAAGTAGATCAACACCTTCTAAATTGCGAATAAAGTAAGTGTTTTTCCTAAATGCAACTTCAAGATCTACATCACAAAATTGGCTAACAGAAAACAAGTTATGTCCAAGCCCCTCAACGTAGTATACCCTTGAGATAGCAACGTTTCCCAGATGATAGTCACCATACCCCATAATTCTTGCAAGCTGGTCGTTCCTGAATCTAACAGTACCCAGAAATTTACTGACAAAGTTCATGAGCTGAGAGCGATTCCCTATCATGTGTTTCGAACATCTGGAGTCCAGATACCAGAGTACAATCTGGACAATGATAAGTGTAGAATACACATATCCGTTTGTACCTAAGATTACCCAATTAAACCCAAAACAGACCAAAAATGGCAAAAATATGCTTGTATTTGTGTTTTGAGTGTGCAGGTACGGATAAATCAAAAATCACAAGAAAACAGTCAAAAGCGAACAAGCACGGATACGAGAATCAGAAGAGTACCAAGCCGAAGCCAGAAAAGTCAAGCAAAAGGACAAACCCTCAAAATGTTTCACTTTGGTCCCTCAACTCTTACAAAAGTCCAAAAATGTCCCCTCCTCTAATTGGGCCTTACCCGGATCTAATAAGCCCAAATCCTAGCCCATTTTCCTTTTCTATAAACACAAGGACCATTTGTGTAATATCTCAAACTTGTAACAGTTTTAACTGTCACAATTTGGGCGCCAACCCTTTTTACTATTCACCCGTCTCCCCCGTTTCACCAAGCAGGTAAATCAAAGGGGTTTTCTAAATTAAAGGGTGCTTAGGTCAATTCATGAGCTCACTAACACATGAAGGGACAAATCAGTCTTTATCAAAGGATTACTTAGCCTCTCCCAATCAAAGGCCACGTCAACAATGGTGATAGCACATTGGAATGTGGGTTTTTGTGCTAAAACACTCACAAAAGAAGCACAATGCCACCCAAAAGAGAATGACATGCTGGCAATCTTCAGGTGTCCACAAATCAATCCAACGGCCACAATAGAAGTTCAAATGATTGAAGAAATGATTGGTTGAGATTGAAAGTTTGGAGAGTAGGGCAAAAGGGTCTGGAAGCTTCAGCTTGGCACTATAAATAGGCCTCACCTCTCACACACAAGGGGGATCTAGTTTTTTTTGTAATTTTTAGTCTAGCTTAATTTCGTAATTTTACTTAAAAGTTTTATAATTTTTTTTAAGCAATGTAATCAGTCTCTTCTGTTAATGAAATTCAGTTTTAAAGCTTTTTAAATCTCACTCTTAAAGCTTCTCAAATATTAAGCTATTTCTCATAAGCCTGTAATAAGCTCCTTTTAAGCTTTTTTAGTCTATAAGCTGAAATAGAGCTTATTAAATTCAGAATTAATCTTACTTAAACTTTAAATCAGTTTAAACTTACATTTATCATGGACCTATTTGGATATGAGCTTTTTGGAAGGGGATCTTAACTTGGAAGAGATCCCAAGGACTTTACTCTAGCTTATCTAATAAGTTAGGGAGCTTGTAGCTGCCTTTATTGGACCTCTTGTTTAGCTAGAGGAGTTTGTAAGTTTCTCTTTCATTTATTTCCTTAATTCTAGCATTAAATAATGATATCATTGCTTTTTATAATTAGATCTGCTTATTTGCTTATTCTTTAGCTTATTAGTGCTTATTTGTATTTTATCTAGCTAATCATCTTTGTTGTTTAATCTGTTTCAATTTTCTTAGTTTACATCATAGGCTTTTCCTTATTATTGTCTTACAAAACCTCTAAAAACCAAAAAATCTAGTAAGTAGCTTAAGTCTTAAGATTATTGCTTATTTAAGTTGTTAAATCATGGTTTATTAAAGTTATTTTAATTGTTAATTGTCTAGTATTAACGCACTTGTTTACTAGATTTAAAGTAGTAGCTTAATCATAAATGTTTAGTCTTAAATGTGGTGTTTGGTTTAAGGTATTTTGACCCTCCCAAAGTCAAAATGAGGTTTATGGAAATTGGTTTAAAAGTTAGCTTAGATTTCATTTTAAAATCATTAGGCAAAGAGTTTGTTTATAAGTCTAGATTGTGTGAATTAAAAAAGTTATGGTTTTATTATGTTGATTCTGATGCCCAGGGAATTTTCTTTTGAATTTCACTTGTGCAATTGATTGATTTAGCCTCCAGGGCTTTAGATCTTGCTTGAACTTTGTTTATACCACTTATTTGAGTGTGTCTTAGTGCAAGGATTTCCCTTAGGAAACCCTTTGCACTCTATGGTTTGCATTTGTCCAAAGTGCCACCCAGTACTAACTAAAAAAGTTAGTACTGCTGTCACTAGTTAGTATTTGCTACCTTTGCTTATTTTTTGTGGAGTAGTTAAAAGTAGGATTTAGGTTCTTAAATTCAAGATAGAAGTAATCTAGATATAGCTTGATTATGGTATTAGGTTTAGTTTTCATTTTATGCTTATTTTCTTGCATTCAGCTGTTTACTGCTGAAATTTTTACACTAGCAGTACTAACACCAGTTAGTACTGCTACCTTTAGCCTAGTTTTAAGTTCGGTAATTTTAGGATTTAGCTTATCAAATTCAGTAGGACTTGAGTTTTAATATAGCTTAATATAGTTTAAGTCTTTAATTTTGTTTTCTAGCTTATTTACATAGCTTATTTTTGCTGTCAAAAAGATAAAAAGCCAAAAACAGTACTTAGAAATTTTAAGGTTTTAATTTGTTAATTCAGCTTTTAAGTCTAGATTTTTCAGCTTAATTAGATAGATTATAAGAAGTTTAATAAGTCCTTAAAGTTTTAGAGTCTAGTTTAGCTTTTTAAGTTTTTAAGCTTATTTGGATTTTGAGTTATCTAGCTTATTTTCTGAGTTTGCTTAGTTCATGCTAAATTTTAGTTGTTTAAAAGTACTTCTAGCTTAGATTTCTTTACATTCACAGATAAAGTACATCATAAGCTTCTTAGAACACTTTTCCTTTTTCACATTAAGCTTAATTTGAGCTTTTTATAGCTGTTTTGGTAAAACATAGCCCAAACCCCTAGTTTCTGTAACAGCTTATTTAGAAGCTCTTTTAAGAGCTTATCTTTGAGTTTCAGACCATAGTGCTTTTGTTAAAGTTGTTCTCCCTAGCTTCCTTTACAACTTTGCTCTTTTAAGTTTTTAGTAATAAGCACTTTTAGAATTTGAGTTTTAAGTTGGACTAAGTTTGTTGTCGGGGTAAGTCCTCAGGGACCATTCCTGTAATTTTTCTGTTTAGTTGTTTTCCAATTAATCCTTGCCCGTTAAAAGTTTTAGCCCGTTAGTCCTTAAGTCTTTTACACAATTAGTCCTTAAGTTAGTTTTTTTTATTAGTTTATTAAGTTTTAATTAAAAGTTAGGGCAAGTTTTAATTAGTTTAATTAAACTTTTATAAAAAGATAAAAATTAGGGCTTTAATTTTTAATAACTTTCGGCACTTTTTCTTTATCTAGTGAAATTTTAGTTTAATTTTTTGGGTTAAATTTTAGTCCAATTGCTTAATAGTTGCGTTTCAATATTCGTTTAATTGTTCATCTTAATTTTATTTTCATATCTTTTCAAATCGAACATCTTTGCTTCATTCAAATCAGGATCCGAACTAGAACGTGATTTCAATTTCACTAGTCGTTGGGGAAACGACCCGGGTGATCATACTTACCCGGTTTAATATACGTATTATATATTATATTATATATATTTTTGAGAGTGAATTTTATCAAGGGTAACTTGGTAATTTTAGAGTGAAATTTCCTTAGGGAATTTTCTTAATTGCTCTTAAGGTTATATTAATATATATATTTTTTAGTATATAAAACTTTACAATCAGTTTTTGGCGCCGCTGCCGGGGATTAGTGTTTAAGATTCCTACGTTTTGTGTTTGTTGATTTGGTTTGAAGATCCTTTCGTCCTCGAAAGTTTTATTTTTGTTTTAAAATTCAAAAAAATCCAAAAAAAAATCTTAAAACAATATAAAAAGTAAAAATATTTTCTTTTCTTTTTAGTATAAAGTAAAAGTACTAAAAAAAAATCTAGATATAAAAAAAAAATGTTCCTTTAAAAAAAAGAAATAAAAATAACACAAAAAAGTGGTAATCCGACACCAACATTATAATATCTCTATTGAGGATTTATCATTTCAATTTCCGGTGAAATTGCCCAATTGTTCCAAATCGTAATCAAAGATTTAACCATTGCATTTGTGTCTCTACGAAGTACGGCTCTCCTGAAAAGCAATTTTCAGAGAGCTACGTGAAGTAAGTAGTTGATTATTTGGTTTAAGTCTCTTTCGTGTAACCGTTAATATTCATTGTTAAAAAAAATATTAGTGTAAAGTTTTGCTTTTTACTTGTTAGTTTTTTTTTTATGCGCACTCATTCGCAATCTCAAAGACGTCGACAACAACAAAATCTCCGGTTGAACAAATTGTTGAACAAAACGTTGTTCTAATGGTCCGCAATCGAACGACTGCCAAATTTTACAAGCACCATCGAAGGGTCTGAGATGCTTTAGTTGTTCCACGAATCAATGCTAACAATTTCGAGCTCAAACACCCTTTAAATCAATGCTTGTGCAAAAGTACCTATGTATACGGTGTAGACAAAGACCTCCAATCACCTTCGTTTTTTTAACCAAGGATACTTCAAACGTTTTGAATCCGATGTTCCGAATATTCGATAATAAAGCTTTTGTTTACTTTTTCCCTTCTTTCTATAGACGGTTGAAGCCGAGTATTGGTTAGACAAGGAACTCCTAGATCATTCTCACATGGGCGACCTTGTTTCAAAATTTTTATTAAACCAATTTTTCCCACCGTCGAAAAAAAAACTTAGCTCGATAACAAAATCACCAATTATTTTCAAGACATCCAACAGAAACCTTGTAACGAAGCATGGGAATGTTTTAAAGGACTTTCGTCAATGTCTCTCACATGCTTCTCGAACTAACCAAACTTATACTTTTTTATATTCTTGAATTCTAACGATCAAGATGCCATAGATTCGGCGCAGGTGGCATTTTCTTAGACAAAATGCTCGAGAAGGTTTAGCGATTATGAAAGCAAGTCAAAGTTTAGTTACTCAGAAGTCATGTAGTGTTTCTAGTGATTAAAGAGTGAGTCGGATGTCTGTTTTTAATTTCTATCCCCTTTATAATTCTTTCGATATGCAACAATTAGCGCTTCTCTCGAGGATAGATGACTATCAAGATGGAACAAGTGTTAAATGAAATGAAGTTTAGTTGTTATAATCCTGCACAGTCAATGCAGTTGAGGAAGTATTCTTGTGACACGTGTAGATCAATAACCATTTTAACTCCATTGTCCGTTAAATCGAGGTGGAAACGATTTTCCGTTTTTCATGATAACATAACAATTTCAATACAAACCGCCAGCCATTGGCATTTTCTCCTCAAGAAAACCACCTATCTAATGTAGCAAGTCAAATGAACCACGGGTTTCAATCAACCGAATGTCCAAATAACCAAAAACGTTATTAAGGAAACCAATTCTATATTTCAACCCACAAAACCGTGGAGGACACTTAATCAAAACCGTCAAACAAACCAAATCAAATTTATCAAGCTCCAACATATCAACCACAATCAATCAAGTTTTTACCTTACCAACCTCTAACAAATAGTGTTTGTGAAATGTATTTTGAAACTAAGTCAAGGCAACGATGCGGTGGTTGAAGAATGTTCAGAATCAAGGTCACATATTTGTAAAATCAAAGGGCTAATGTACGATGTTTGTTGACAAGTCATTTGTGATAATTTCAAAAATTCAGCTTCACATCAACTCCAGGAACTCTTCCAAGTCACAACCATGACTAACCCCTTCGTCAGAATTTATGCTGATCACCACAAGGGCTGGTTAACGACTTTGGAAGAACCTTAGATTCCTTTTCCTACACCCGTTTTCTATTCCTTCAAAAGAACCGACACAAAACCCGGGGGCGTCAAGGGGCAAAAGTACAAAAATCCACATTTGGAAATACCACACTTATCCTCACCTCCGTGGGGCAGAAGACTGCCATTTTATTGAATTACAAAACAAAAAGCAAAGTAAAAATCCAGTTAATTTGTTTCCTAATTCTCTAAATACTAAATCGGAGATCAATCTAAACTTCCATACCCCGAGAGGAGAAAGTGAGAGAGACGATAAACAAGTGCTCAACATAGCGGTTTTTGAAGATGTTCAAAAAACTTCTTTAGAGTTGGTATAGAAAGACCGCTTTTGTCGAAATGCAAAGTTCAACAATGATGGTTAGCTCGTTGCTAAGGAACAAAGAGAAGCATGAGGAGATCGCCATCATTGACCGTGAATGCTGATATGTTCGCTTATCATCATGAACAAAGTTCGGAGAAGCTCGAAGATCCTAAGAAATTCGTATCCATGTGCTTTACAGATACTCAACAGGACTGTGCTTTAGCGATTAGGAGCTAGCATTAACCTTTACCTCCTTCTATCTACAAGAACTGAGCTTGAAGCTTGACTCCTTACCGTTATGCCACTCGTGCTTGCCAATCGTTCCATTACTCACCGATGGCATAGCCGAGGATGTTGTAAGTTAGGTCGTTTGGTTTCCCACTTTTCTTGCAGATTGTGTGTGGTTAATTTTGACCGACCGGAGATAGTGCCTTTTTATTCTAGGAAGGCTTCCTTCGCCTGTCGAAAGTTATTGATTTGTAAGAGACTTTGACTTTAAGAGTGGAAAGGAAGAATTGTTTATTATGCCAGATAAATCTAAAGAAACAAAAAAGCAAGCATTGTGTTCACGCATTTCTGTAATCAATTTTCAAAGATGATCCGTCTGTTAGTTTAGGCTGTAAAGTACCAGAACTAATCTTCCCTAGTTTTCTCCAGTATAAGATAGTGATAATTCTAAGTTAGTTTTAATCAATCCATAAAAAAAATGTTCGCCGATGAACTTGCTACTTTTGATTCGTTTACCTTCCGGGTATGATTGGATTTTAATTTAAGAAGGACTGCGATGAAGACGAATTTCAGAAAAATGTCGAAGATTATAAATATCCAAGTTTTTCAGATGAGCCATGTTTTATCAACACTCCTTTAATCGATAAGGTTGAGTGTTTTTTGCTCTGAAGACATAATGAGAGGATCGATTGAATGTTCTAGCTATGGAAGTGTTTCTAAATTAGAGAGGGATTATTTCGATTAGAGGAGACATAGCTTTCTTGATATCTATTGTGATGATGATTCCCTTATCTCGCTTCGAAGTAATTTTTCGATCATGAGCCAGAGCAGAAGAATCTTTTCAAATTATTTTTTCTCCAAGGAGTGATCCTCTCACCATGAGTTCGCCGTGGTCGAAACTTTAACACTTTCCTGAGAGAGGATGATCATGAATGTTTGAGAATTCTTAGTCTATGACAGTGCTTTATGAAATTTCAACTTCCGAGGGGAAAAGATTATCAAAATTCAGTTATCGAGTCTCATCCCATATCTCTATCCCCGTTGAGTTTAGTGAGCCCCCTCAAGATGAGATGATATTTTCCTTATTCCAGATGATTTAATTCCAATGTCGTTGTGGATGTGGATTCCGAAGATAAGTTAATGAGTCACCTAACCTTGATCACCAAAATGATCGTCATTTCCTCGTCCTCCACAGAACATCCGGATATTAAGGATGTTTGACCCGAAGCGGGTTATTTTGATAATCAAAGGAGTTTAAGGGTGTTTCTAAATCTCATGATTTTATGACCGGTATTTTACCCACCCTTCCCACCCTTGTTTCAGATTTGATCTTCATTTCCTCATTTGTCTCCTTCGAGAATGAGGACACCATTTTCGACCCCGGCATCTCCACTTAGAGCCGGTGGCCTCTCATCGGGATGGAACTTTCATGTGCTTTAATGTTTGTCCAAACATTAACGAAAGCCTGATTGAGATCTTCTCTTCCATTTGCTCTCCCTAAGGACAACTAAATTCAGGGATCGAGTCGAGCTTGCGACTCGGTGACAAAAAAAAAATAAGCCGCTTCGTGGGAGTTTACCCCATGCTTATCCTTTCTATTTTCTTTCTATTTTCTTATCTAATGTGTGTGATGAAAGTTGTACTCCTCCGATTTCTCGATGTTTGTTGTTTGTCTTGTTGTGATTTTTTGCTGGCTTCTCAACAAATTCAATGAAAGCCTCTCGTGTCCGGTTGAATTTTGTCCGTTCCTTACTCGAGTTTCATCCTTTATGTAGAACTTAGTTTGGGGAGATCAATATCCTTTCATCATTATTCGATTCACGTTTATCTTTGCATAATTTCATAAACGGCTTAGATTACGTAGAAACCCGACTTTAACATTGAGGCAAAGTTTCATTTTAGTTTGGGGAAGGGAATCTATCGATTTGATGTTGCTTGTTTATTGTTTTGTTCTCACATACCCGTTTTCCCACAAAAATAGCAAAAATTTTTAATTTTTCAATCTTGTTAAAAAAAATGTGTTAAGACAAAAATGTAGGTTTTCCGCGGGTAAGAATAAAAAGTAATTTTTACCCGATCGTTCGTGTCGAGTTCTAGCTTTCTTCTTAAAACAATTAATGATGGATAGTTTTGATGCTTAGTCTATGTAGACTGTCAAAACATTGTATTGACTTGAATCGTTAGTAAATGAAGACTTGTGCTAAGCTTCAAGAAGATTTTATATAGGCCGAGTTGGATTTTATTATAGGCTAAGTAATTGTGCCAAAATTTCTTTTGTGAGAATAAGAGATGATCGTTGTTGTTTACGAATTAGGATGCTAAACAAGTTATTTTGGAACTTAAAGGGCTTTATGAGAATAACTTGTGATTTTTCTTCCCGGAAGCTCTTTAAAATGATTAATTATACGTGTTCTCTTTAATTTTTGCAAATTAGGTTTTTACTCTTAAAAGTTCTTATCAATATTCAGAGGAAAGCTTTATCGATGATGAGTCAAAATCATTTGTAAATAAGAATTTAGTTCGTGTTTTATATTTGGTTTTCTAATAACAAAAATTGTTACTATTTGCAAAACTTTTTATATAAAGCTTAAAAAAAAAAAATCTATAAAAATATAGTTGGTAAATAAAAAGGATGGCAATTATAAATCCTTAAGTGTTAATAATTATTATATTCAAATCTCCATCGCAAAAGTACATGGGATTTGTCGGTATATAATAGTACGCGAGCTCTTGTCGGAGGCTTGAGGCGATGTGTCATTGAAAGAAAAGTGATACAATTCCTAAGCTAATAATGTAAATAGTTAATATAGTTGCAAAGTGTGGAAAATAAATAGTAAAAGTTCATTTTCTAAACCAAGGTATTCTTTTTGAGCTAAGGTTTGCTCAAAAGTCCACAATTCTTTTTCATCGGAAGTTTCATAGTTTTGGTTAGTATTCTACGGATGTGGGTGTCAAATCCTTAGCACTTACCACGTCGATGACGGTGGGATTGTAGAGAAGAAAGTCATTAATGGGACATAGTGAAAGATGATGTCTTAGCTAAGGAGGTTTTTGTTTGCTTAAGTGTGATTCTACTAAGTGATTAACATATTAGCCCAAAAGGGCCATGTGTAATGCTTGTCGGATTTCAACTATCTAATATGTGGATATATATGGTTTAAATTAATGTTGAACAACATACCTAATTTATGATTTATGTCGGGAAGGAGGATCACAAGTTGTAATTCATTAAGTATTTTCTTTGCATCTTAGTTCGTATTATCGTTGATCTTATTTTTAAGCTTAGCATGGAGAAAAGGAAAAATCGGGAATGATGAAGTTATTATCTTTTAAAAATTAATTGTGTTTTTATTATTCTATGATCCTAATAAAAGTTAACAATAAGTAATGAAAACAATGCATTTATGTCAACACAAAATAAATTTAGGTAGTTATTATAAGAAAATCATAAAAAGAGAAAAATCTTTGAAAATGGGAATTCGGGTGTTTTATAACTTGTGATCTCTTATCTCTCTCAACAAAAATCTTTGCTACTTTTCAAAGGTTTAGTTTGGGGAAGTTTCGAGGTATTTGGTTATAAGGCATGTGATATTGCGTGAGGACACACAATCGTTTAGTTTGGGGAATTTTGATAAGTGTAGAATACACATATCCGTTTGTACCTAAAATTACCCAATTAAACCCAAAACAGACCAAAAATGGCAAAAATATGCTTGTATTTGTGTTTTGTGTGTGCAGGTACGGATAAATCAAAAATCACAAGAAAACAGTCAAAAGCGAACAAGCACGGATACGAGAATCAGAAGAGTACCAAGCCGAAGCCAAAAAAGTCAAGCCTAAGTCAAGCAAAAGGACAAATCCTCAAAATGTTTCACTTTGGTCCCTCAACTCTTACAAAAGTCCAAAAATGTCCCCTCCTCTAATTGGGCCTTACCCGGATCTAATAAGCCCAAATCCTAGCCCATTTTCCTTTTCTATAAACACAAGGACCATTTGTGTAATTTCTCAATCTTGTAACAGTTTTAACTGTCACAATTTGGGCGCCAACCCTTTTTACTATTCACCCGTCTCCCTCGTTTCACCAAGATAAGGTAAATCAAAGGGGTTTTCCAAATTAAAAGTGTGTAGTCAATTCATGAGCTCACTATCACAAATGAAGGGACAAATTCAGTCTTTACTCAAAAGGATTACTTAGCTCTCCAATCAAAGGCCACGTCAACAATGGTAAAAGCACATTGGAATGTGGGTTTTTGTGCTAAAACACTCACAAAAGAAGCACAATGCCACCCAAAAGAGAATGACATGCTGGCAATCTTCAGGTGTTTGATCATAATCAATCTAACGGCCACAATAGCAAGTTAAATGATTGAAAGAAATATTGGTTGAGGGATTGAAAGTTTGGAGAGTAGGGCAGAAGGGTTGGGAATGATTCAGCTTGGCACTATAAATAGGCCTCACCTCTCACACACAAGGGGGATCTAGTTTTTTTTGTAATTTTTAGTCTAGCTTAATTTTGTAATTTACTTAAAAGTTTGGTAATTTTTTTAAGCAATGTAATCAGTCTCTTCTATTAATGAAATTCAGTTTTAAAGCTTTTTAAATCTCACTCTTAAAGCTTTACAAATAATAAGCTATTTCTCATAAGCCTGTAATAAGCTCCTTTTAAGCTCTTTCAGTCTATAAGCTGAAATAGAGCTTATTAAATTCAGAATTAATCTTACTTAAACCTTAAATCAGTTTAAACTTACATTTATCAATGGACCTATTTGATATAAGATTTTTGGGGAAGGGATTTAACTTGGAGTGATCCAAAAGGGACTTTACCTAGCTTATTCTAATAAGCTAGGGAAGCTTGTAGCTGCCTTTATTGGACCTCTTTTGTTTAGCTAGAGGAGTTTGTAAGTTTCTCTTTTCTTTCCTTTTATTCTAGCTTTAATAATGATCTCATTGCTTTCTATATTTAGATCTGCTTATTTGCTTATTAAAGTTGCTTATTAGTGCTTATTTGTGTTAAGTATTAGCTTAATAAACCTAGATGTTCATCTATTTTTGCTTTTGTTAGTTTAGATCTTTGATTTTCAAATTTTTGTATTTAAAATCTCCTATAAAATGCCAAAAAATATTAGATAGCATATGTATTTAATCTTTGATTTCTACGTTAATTCAGCTGTTAATTCATGTTTATTAAGCTTATTTTAAGTTTAAAATCATCTGGTAGTTAACACTTGTTCATTAAATTTCACCTTAAAAGCTTTTCTCAAGTCTGTCATAGTTTTTAAGGGGTGTTTGGTTTAAGTCTATTTGACTTTAAAAAGTCAAAACTGATTGTGCAATTTGCTTGAGTCACTTGTGTTTACCTTTAAGACAATTTGGAAAAGAGTTTTTATAAGTTAGATTGTGAAATTGAAAAAGTTATGGTCTATATTGTTGATTCTAGCACCAGGGGGACTTTCTTTTGAATTTCACTTGTGCAATTGTTGATCTCTATAGCCTATCAAGGCTTCGATCTTGCATGAACTTTGTTTTTCCACTCTATTTGAAGGTGTGTTCTTAGTGCAGGATTTCCTTAGGAAAAACTGCACTCTTGGGTTTGCATTCGACCAAAGTGCAACAGTACTAAACTATAAAGATTAGTACTGTGTATAGTTAGTACTGCTCCTTTGGTCTTATTTTTAGTTGAGTAAAAGAAAAAGAAGGATCTTGGTTCTTAAATTCAAGTTAGAAGTAGAAGTAATCTAGATATAGCTTGATATAGTTTAGGATTTAGTTTTCATTTTCTGCTTATTTTTTTAGCCATTTAAGCTGTTTAAAAAAGGAAAATTTGCATCAGCAGTACTAAGTTAGTTAGTACTGCTGATATTCAAATCCCAATTTAAGCCAGTAATTGTAGGATTTTATTTAATAGCTTATCTTTTTAGCATCTTATAGGTTGTTATAGCTTAATATAGATAGGTTAAAGTTAATTTTCTACCAGCTATATTTACCTAGCTTAATTTAGCTGTCAAAATCACAAAAATACTATAAAAAAACCAAAAACAGTACTTAGAAATTTTAGGATTTTAATTGGTTAATTTAGCTTATGGGTCTAGATTTTATAGCTTAATTAGTTAGATTATAAGTAGTTTAAAAGTTCCTTAAAGTTTTAGAAGTTGTTAGCTTTTTAAGCTTTAAAGCTCATTTGGAGATTTGTTGGTGGCTATGTCTTGCATATTTTCTGAGTTTCTTAGTTATGCTCAATTTTAGTTGATTAAAAGTTACTTCTATGTTAGATTCTTGGCATTCATAGATAATAAAGCATCTCTTTGCTTCCTAGTAGAACTCTTTTTCTTTTTTTTCACATTAAGGCTTAATTTGAGCTTAATTATAGTGTTTTGGGTAAAAATAGCCAAAACCCCTAGTTTCTGTAAACAGGCTTATTGAGATGCTCCTTTTAGGCTTTCTTTGAGTTTCAGACCATAGTGCTTTTGTTAAAGTTGTTCTCCCTAGTTTATTTTATAAATTTGGTTCTTTAAGTTTTTGTTGAAAAGCACTTTTAGTTTCACTTAATCTTTAAGCCTAAGATGGACTTTCGTTGTTATCGGGGTATGACCTCAAGGACCATTCTTGTAATTTTCCTGTTTTAGTTGTTTCTCAGTTAATCCTCGCCCGTTAAATATTTTAGCCCCGTTAGCCCTTAAGTCTTTTACACAGTTAGTCCCTAAGTTAGTTTTTAATTAGTTTTATTTAGTTTTAATTAATAATTAGGGTTAGGTTTTAATTAGTTTAATTAAACTTTTATAAAAAGAGAAAAATTAGGGCTTTTTTTTTTAAATAAATAAAAAAAAGTTTCTGCACATTTTCTTTATTTAGTGTAATTTTTATAAAATTCTTAGGACTTTATTCTTGATAGTTTTACAATTTTTATAGTTTTCAATTAGTTTAAATCTTAGATAAATCATATCTCTTAATCCAAAAAAGCCAAAAATAGTAACTTCTTTTAATAGTCATAGCTTATCAAACATCTTTGCTTCATTCAAATCAGAATCCAAATTAGAACGAGGTTTCAATTTCACTAGTCGTTGGGGAAACGACCCGGGTGATCATACTTACCCGGTTTAATATACGTATTATATATTATATCATATATATTTTTGAGAGTGAATTTTCCTTAGGGAATTTTCTTAATTGCTCTTAAGGTTATATTAGTATATATATTTTGTTTTAGTATATAAAACTTTACAATCAGACAACCTGTCATGACAAGAGAAGAAGACGATGGAATATCTGTTGCATTGGATCCCCAAGTTTGATTGGGTTCCGAGTGGTTAGCATTCTTAGATTCTACAATCTTAGCTATTTTACTCGAACCTATGTTTTTAACATTTTTGGGTTTCCTGCTATAGACTTTAATCTCTGGTTTTTGTATTTCAGCTGAGTGGGAAGCGATTTGCTTAGAAGACACTACGTTAGTTGAGGTGATTCTAGTTAAAGGGCACAAGTTACCAACTATAGTGAAGGTTTTGCCTGCTGGTTTCCACTTAAATCATACTTCAGTGAATACATGACCCATAGGTTTCTAAATATTTTATTTTTTATGTTTCTTAGCAGATTTAGTACGGTTGGTTTATTCCATTTTGCAACAAGATTCAAGAAGACATTTATCTTTGAACACATCAAATCATTAGATTTATTAAAAGTAGCACAGAGAATTTCAGATTTGGCATTAGATTAGTGAATGCTTAACATCCAACATCACAAATCGGTTTAACTACACGATTTGTTTTATTAACTTTCCTAGGTTGCGGTTTTCTTTATTCTTTGGTTCATACTTGGTGTTTGCGAGATCCTATCATTCTTTTTATTGCCTGGAGGCTTTGTTCCGCAATTACTAGTAGAACAATTCACTCCTATAGAAGACAACACATGTGTGTTAGAATCTGATGTATCTGAAGACTCTACCTGTTTAATGTTGCTTGAGGATGTGTTGAGAGGTTCAACAAAATCCTTCGCTTTCTTGTCGCATTCTGTTTATAGTTCATGGGTGTGACATCAACCTTCTTAGTACTAGGTGTTATCGCATTGGGGCACGTATCTTGAACATACACAAGCAAAGTCTAACTCTCTATCTAAAGGTTGTTTCACTTTAGCTTGTTTGACTATTTCCTAAAGAGTATTAGCTTGTTCTTGAGTGTGCCTAAGATAGTCTATGTGAGCATCCCTATTTTGCAATAACCTATGAGGCAACAGTACTAAATCAAGCTTGAACATGCCTGGAGCGATAGTGGTGGCAGAAGGTGTCTTCTGTGTACAAATTTGCAACACTTCATTTTCCCTTTTATTTTGCGTAATTGTTTTGAATGATGTTATCACCCAAACCTTTGTTTGATTTGAGCTTTTAAATCTTATTTTCCATAGATTTTAAGTTCACTTTGTTAAATAAAGTGGTAACTTTGTTCTTTATGATGAACACGTGTCTGTTTGATCGAGTCAAAATGATCTTTAATTAAAAACTATTTCACTATGGATTAATTTCTTACAAAGATCGTTAGTTCTCTAAGAAAGCAATTTTGCAACACTATTTTCAGTTCCTATTTATGGGCTCAAGTTCACATTTATCATGATAAACGTTCTGTTCCTTGGTATTCTCTCTTAAAGATTTAATAGTATCGTTCAACTTACAAATGGTCTTGTCTTTATCTTGTAGTCGAGCTTTCAAATCATTGATTTCAAAATATTCTGGAATTTCAACAGCATTTTGACTAACACAAGATTCATCGTTTTTGAATAAACATCTTGTTGTATTTGCTTGATACTTCAAGCGAAATACGATTGTTTTTCAAGTTGTGAGTAATTTTTCAAAAAATCATTATATGCTTGTTTTGATTTGGAAAGCTCAGCATCAAGATTCAAACACTTTTCACACGATTCACACTTTTGCATTTCCATATTCACAGAATCATTATTCAAAGACATAGAATTCATCACAGTTAACAGTACATCTTGAGACATGAATTTTTATAAGAGTCAATTATTTTCCAAAAGAATTTCTTTCTTAGCAATTTCCAAACATTGTTTATCAACTGAAGACTATTGAACAACCACTTCCATTTGGTCAAAAACTGTTTGTACTTCCGTTATTTCATTTAGAAGATCTTTATCAAACACATTGAAGATGTCTTTTAAAGATTTTAGAAATGGAATAATTTCATTGTTAAAAATAGTTTTTGTATACTCAAACCCCCATTCACCTTCTTCAAGAGCATTAGGTGTTGTCCTCTTCTTAACCACTGAGTCAAACTAGGTGAGGTGGAATTTAATCTTTTTAAGGCTTGTATTCACCAAACTCACCTTAGGTAGTTCACTGGGAACATCTACTATGACAGGTGGTGTGTAAGAAGATTCAATGGTTGGATTGAGTATATGAAACCAAAAGGCTTATTCAGCCGATAATTCTTGTTGTGGAGAAAAACGTTTTCCAAAATCTTCAGTTAGTCTATTTAATTTTTCATAATCGATAGGTTTATGAGAAATTTTCTTTGCAATAACTTCAGAATCCTTTGCTTTTTCAGACATTTTAAATCGACTCTCTTCTTCCAAAATCAATGCTTCTTCATCATCAATCACAGGCATAACAACAACTGTATTAGACATAACAACACCATCATACAAGGTGGTTTTATCGCTGAGGCTTTCTTAGTAAAACGGATTTGGTATAACCTTGAGCTTGTTTATGTGTAATTATCTTACAAAGCTTTTGGCTTAGTCAACATGTGCATGTTTGAGCGATTCGACACACTTTAAAAATAAATTTATCAGTTCCTTAATCTTCTTTACCAAATCAATTTCATTTTCCATATATTTTTTTTCTTTTTCTTTGGATTTAATTTGGAAAACTATACAAGTTTTGAATAAAGATTCCTTTTCTTTGATTTGTTTAGAAAGATTTTGCTCAAGTGAGTCAACTTGTTCTTTGAGTGCAAGTTTCTCTCTAATCATATCATTCATATGAGAATCAATCATTTTTTCATGACAGCTTAAATCAGTATTAAGACGTTGTTTAAAAGTTTTAACCCTTTCCTTATATCTCTCAAGCTTAGCGGTTATTGTTTCATTATTTTGTTCCTTATTAGCCTTTTCCCAATTATTTACAAGATTAATCATTTGTTCGTACATTTGTTCAATCACAGATAAAATCATTGAATCTTGTTGTGCCTGCAAATTAGTATCTTGAACAGTTTGCATGTTGTGTTTGTGTAAATATTGAGAATATGGAATGATATTGCTATCATAGGATATCTCATTTTTTGTAAAATCCATAAATGATAATTGTTCCCCCCCCCCCCCTTTTACGAATCCTGCAAATGACATGCAACTTTCGAATATCCATATCAGTTCAGAGATGTTTCAGATATTAGGTACCTTGAGATAATGTTGACCATGAATTGAAATGTTGGGCCATAAGAACAACGCTTGTAGTAGTCGAGAGATCATCACAGTCAGTGACATAGTTTGGATCCTCAGTCTAGATAAGCAGCCATTATGAGGAGATGATTGTCTTGAGCTTGACCTGCTGGGAATTCTGGATCTGCAAGAAAATACGGAGTTTGCTCCTTCATCAGAATTTGTCAGCTTCCTGTGGCTTGTACTAACGTAGCTTTCTCCTTATACCATGCTGCATTCCTTGGTCGCTTAGGCTGAGTGTATTGCCTAGCCATATGTTCTTCACCTTGGCAGTTGTATCATTTAACAACTCTTGCCTGTCCACTTGTAGTATTTCCTCTTGAACTAGTAGCATTTCCCTTATACTTAGTACCATAATAATTTTGCCCTTGTCTCCCCTAAACTTGTGTCTGCAATTTGTGTAGTAAGTGTTGTCTTGAATAGTGGCTTGGTTTCTTGGATTAGAAGAAGTTCTTAGTTGATTATTGGTAGAAGGGAACCTTGAAGAAGCTACAACGGTTAGAAAAGCCATTGCTTTATTGAGACAAGCAATTGGATCATCTCCAGGAGAACACAAGAACAACAAAACCTGAGTCTATAAACGATGACTCAGTCATAAGTTGTGTAGGAGCTTGAGGTGATTGATAAGAAACTTATGGAATTACTTGTGGAACAGTTAAGGTTTGATGATTCATTTGAGACTGAAATGTTATGTGATGGTGGATGGATGATTGATTGAATTGAGTTGGGTTAGTGATGGATTATGAGATGTGTAATGTTGATGTGGGTTGAATTTGAACATGATGTGATGGTGAAAACTGTTGTTGAAGTTGAGGATTGTTGTATGAAGACTAATAAGTGTTGAAGTGAGGTGGTGTCATCTGCTGATTTGCAACAAATGCAAGTGGATCTTGATTGCGTTCACGCATAAGACGAACTTCATTTGCATGGAGTTCGTGTTGTTCAAGATATGCATGAAGTTGATTTAATTTGGAGGTATGCAAATATTTTAACACGCTGACATCAGTCACAAACTACTCCATTTCAGGTGGAAGACTGTTAAGAACTTAGTATTAACTTTGTATTGCTCCATTTATTTAGTAGAGATGTTTATATAGTTAATCAGCTAAGGAAATCTAAAGTAATACAGTGTGAAGGATTCCCCCTTGTGTGAGTAAACTTTCAAAATGATCCATACACGAATCACAATTTTACCATCTCTTTCCTGCTTTATCAAAGATATGGTACCGTGCATTAGTAATGAACTCTCTCGTATAATCTTTAGCAACTTGTGATGATTTCCAAGTGAATGATGCCGCAGGAAACTTAAAGAATGATATTGGTAGATTTCATAACAAAATCAGCTTGAATTTTCTCAGCAGCAGATAATTCAACATATTTCTTTGTTGTGATCACACCGTTCTCTTTAACCGTAGGCTAAATGAGAGGACCATGTTCAACTGATTCAAGTATCATTCTTTCCGAGCTCTCTGTTTGTTTTGCATGTATAATTCCATTCGACTTTTACAAGAATCATAAGGTCCTTGTCCACATAGTGGATGATTGTAGCCACGGAGGAGTATCATGTACTCAGCAGAGTATATTCTGTTGTCCACAGTGAACATTAAAAAAAAAATTTTTAAAAAATTTTTGGTGGGAAAAAAATCCTTTCAATTACAATGTGATAAGATAAAATGGTCGTACAGTGATTGGAGGTTATTGTGTTAAAGTAAGTTTTGATTAATGAAGTTGAGTCTGTCGGAATACACGAGATTTTACAATTCTTGATAAAACCGGGAAATCAAGCTTTCACGGGATTTTACAAATCAAAGAACAACCGTATAATTCACCTAATGAACGTGTATAGTTCTCCCTTGAAAAACGTATAAATCGCCCTTCTAAATATACACGTATAATTCGCCCTTGGAAATAATACGTATAAACTGCCTTCACAAAATATACGTATAATTCGCATTTGTAAAAGAACGTTAACATCGCCTTACAATTAAAACGTATATATAAGTCGCCTTTGTTACGAAAAACGTATAAATACGCCTTTAAAAACGAACGTATAAAATCGCCTGAAAGCTTCGTTATAATCGCCTGACTAAAAGATAGTATAATTCGCCACTATAGGAAACGTATAAATCGCTGAAGGAAATAAATACGTATTATTCGCCTATGTGTCTTAATTCGCCAACATTGTTCGAAACTCAAAATATAACTCTTAAAAAGAACTCAATTTGACGTTTTTACCATATTTTTCTGGTACTTCTTACCTATTTAAGCAGTATAGAACCTTAAAAAGGACAAACTTTAACGTTTTAGACTCGAAAAATTTCTCTAAATCAAGATTCTTGTATCAAAACCTCTTTTTAACAAAACGACTCAAAAAAGATGATATTTTTTTATGGTTTTTGAAAGATTTTCTTGTACTTCTAGTCTTTACTAAGATAACTAAGAAAGAAAGTTAAAAGCTTTATGGTTTTTAAACCCTCAAAAAGTGAAAACTTTTTGAATGGATTCGAACCAAAAACACTAGTAAAACGAGTAGACAAAACGCACACAAAACCTACACAAACACCCCATGGCTCTTGATACCAATTATAGAATATCTTAACACATATATGGAAGGATTCGTTTTGGGTTTTAGAGAGGGAAAGAGATGGTTGGATGAACACTTAGAGAGAGAGGGAGTAAAAAGGAAATATTAGATTAGTGAAATATTAGAAAATGAACAACCAACACCCTCTCCATGTTTGGAGAGGGTTTATATATGCCATACCAAGGCTGGCCATGGGCCCTTAGTGGGCTTGTCCATGGTCCTTTGGCCCGGTTAGCTTACTAACATAACATTACTAATTACTACGAGCTATGACTACCTATATTGGAAGTGACCGATACTTTTCCGTATTTCTAACAGTAGTACTCAGTGTTACACGTAGATGACGATGTGGATAATTTCAAGAGGTGTTGTACTTCTTATACTCTTCTGGTTGAGTATAGAGTATTTATAGATTTAATCTTGCACCGCTCTTCAATCAACAACAGTGCAAGATTACGTACAAATTTGAGGAGATTCTACTTCATTTTCAAATTTGGTATATCGGGTTTACATTCACCAAGTGGTCACAACAAAAGCGAAAGAAATACGTGGGGGGAGGTTAGTAAGTTAGCCAGGAGTTTTAAATGTTGAGGATGTAATCATCAATTCTTACGGGATACTATTGTGCTATCCACAACATTGGTCTTCAAATCTAAGCAAAAATTCAAAAGATCTCAACGACATTCATATACAAGACCTTGATTATACAGTTTTATTTGATCTTGCTTCTTCTCCTCTATGGTTTTGGAAGGACAAGAGAGTATTGGGTTCGTTTGGAAATTCAAGATTGTGCTAAAGACAAGAACTTCTTGAGTTATAGACGTAACATAATGATGCTTCGAGAGTTCGCAACCATCATAGGGGAAATGTGTACATCGGACTTAGTTGACTTTAATCGTTACAATGTCAACTTCAAGGGATAGTAGTGTATACTACTTATTGTATGGTTTATGAAGTATTTCCTGCATACATGAGAAGAACTGTTGCTGATTTCTTGCATGTACCCCCGAACGAATATTCACCAAGACCCAATGACAAAAAGCAGTAGTATATGGTGTGGATTTTCTTCTATACAATTTTGCTGTGCACTTTAATGACAATAGAAGACTATGCGGGCAACATTAATGTTTCAGAATTTTCTCAAGATAGGGATGTTGGTTTGGGGGGAAGCTGATTCAGAAACTTCGCCAAAAAGAAGTCTAAGAAAAAGCTTTTCAAGACATGATGCATGAATTGGGGGAGAAGTTAATCCAAACTCATGCATACTACAATTGGTTCTGTACAAGTAAAGACATGAGATCCAAGATGGCAGTACAAGTTCAAGACCAAGGAGAACTCAAAGACATCTTCAGCTTTGGAACCGCTTTGGAAGACGTTATTTTTTTATGTGTTGTACTTTGTACTTGTAGGAAAACATTGTAAGTAATTGTATGTCCAGTATTGGGGGAAGATTGGTTAACCTGAAAATTTTTGGGATTATTCGGAATTACATTAGTAATCCACTAGCAAGACTCGCAAGGGAGTAGGAATTTGTTAGGTTAGTTTAGTTTCCTTGTCTTGACTATAAATACTCCCCTCCATAATTCCATGGAGGGGTTTGAGGATTTCATTTGTATCATTTCACCAAGTGTGATTGTTGTGTGTTCTTTCTTCTTTCTAAAACACTACACATTTTCCTTTTTTCTCTCTCTAATTAATATGGCTAAGTATCTTGTTTAATCCTCTCCAACTCTGGATCGATCTAGTTAGTGTTTCTTTTGGTTTACGGTTTGACAACTTAATATATCATCCAAGATATTCAAGTATCTTTAACTTGCAATCATAAACGTTAAAGGTCATATCTGAAAAATCCTCTTATTCAGCCTTTTTAACAACATTAGTGTTAATACAAATAAACCGGTTAAAACAAAACGTTTTTACAATCAACTTAAACTAAGGTTTTATTAATGACAAAACATATTCATTCTTCCCAACCATTCTTCTCAAACCTCTTATCATCTCAAAACATGATCTCTTTACTATTTTCCATCTTTGTAGAAAAACATGCAACTTGAAAAAGTATACAAAATCTTTTAAAACCCTAACTTTACACAAATTAATCTTACACTTTTTAATTTAATTATTTCATTTTGTATATAATCAAATGCAGCAAATCCAAGGAAAATCTCATAAGATTACACAAGATTTCTCAAGAGCAGGTTATCAAAGTTTTTAAAATAAATTTTATTTTAAATCTTTAAAACGATTATGGATTCGGAAAACTACAAAGAAGGTCAATCTATGCGACGACCACCTCTATTTGAGGCAAATTGTTTTATATACTAGAAAAACCGTTTTGAAACTTATGTGAAATCTAAAGATATTGATCTTTGGTACATTATAGCTTATGGCAACTATAAACCTACCATCAAAGACAAAGATGGTAAAGATATAGTTATTCCATATGAAAATTTTGATGAGAACCACAAGAAAATGATGAAGCAAAAATGATGAAGCAAAAATGGTTTTATACAATGATTTACCTAAAAAGGAATACAAAAGAATTTTCATGTGCGATACAGCTTAAAATATTTGGGATTCATTAATAACTACTCATCAAGGTAACAAACAAGTTAAAGATAATAAAATAGATCTTTTTGTACAAAAATATGAAGAGTTCTCTATAACCGATGATGAAACTATAGATTGTGCCTTTTATAGATTTAATACAATCATTACATCACTCAAATCACTTGATGGATCTTTTTCAAGTCGTAATCATGTTAGGAAATTCTTAAGGTCTCTCCCTTCCAAGTGGCGTCCAAAGGTGACGGCGATTGAAGAATCCAAGGACTTGTCAAAGCTATCTCTAGACTAACTAGTCGGCAATCCCAAAGTCTATGAGTTAGTACTTGAGAAGGACTTGGAAAGTGCAAAGAACAAGAAAGAAAAGTACAAATCTCTTTCCCTAAAAGCAAGACAAGTCTTGAGTGATGAAGATGCATCTTCCTCGAATAGCAACGACGAAGAATATGCAATGGCCGTTAGGGATTTCAAAAAGCTCTTTAGAAGAAGAGGAAAATTTTTCTGACAACCCTACGATGACAAGAAGAACTTCTGAAAGGCTAAGGAAGACAAGAAAGAAGACCGAAGGTGCTTCAAGTGTGGCGATCTAAACCACTTCATTAGTGATTGTCCAAAGAATTCTTTCAACGATCAAAAGGCGTTCGTGGTGGGTTGTTGGAGTGATAGCGGAGATGATAAAGAAGAAATTTGTCTCATGGCACACGAAAATGAGGTACGACAAAAAGTCAAACTTGAACCGGACGAATGGATCAAAGACAACGGTTGTTCGAGACACATGACGGGAAACAAAGAACTCTTCTAAACTTATAAAGCAATTGACAGAGGTAATGTGTTGTTTGGTAGTAATACTAAAAGCAAGATCATCGGTAAAGGTACGATTTCTCATAACTCCCTCTCTATTCATGATGTTAGTCACGTAGAAAACCTTAGCTTTAATCTTTTTAGTATTAGTCAAATATGCGATAAAAAGTGCAAAGTATTATTTAGCGAAACCGGTAGCGAAATACTCAAAGACGGCATAACCATAGGAAAAGAAATTAGAAAAAATGGCCTTTACATAATGAAAATGGGTAACTCACCAAAAGACACCCTTTGTTTAACCTCAATAGATGATACTTCGACCTTATGGCATCGAAGATTGGGTTACGCCAATATGCGACTTATAGAATCGCTATCATTTAAAGAGCTAGTTAGAAACTTACCAAAACTAAAATTTGAAAAGCATTTTTGTGACGCTTGCAACGTCAGAAAACAAGTACATGAAAGCCATAGGGCTAAAAACATGGTTTCAACTACTAAGTGTCTAGAACTTTTACATATGGACTTATTTGGTCCGTCGACCCTTCAAAGTTATGGAGGAAACTTCTACACTTTGGTCATTATCGACGATTATTCAAGGTATACATGGACAAGATTTCTAAAACATAAAAATGAAGCTTTTGACCACTTTGAAATTCTAAGCAAAAAAATTCAAATCGAAAAGGGTTGCCCCATTATTTTAATCCGCACAGATCATGGTCGGGAGTTTGATAATGAAGTACAATTTGGAGCTTTTTGTGATGCTAACAGCATTACCCATAACTTTTTGGCTCCTCGTACTCCACAATCAAATGGGGTAGTAGAACGTACGAATAGAACCTTACAAGAAATGTCTAGAACAATTCTAAATGAACAATTAATTCCTCAAAATTTTTGGTGTAATGCCGTTGACACCTCCACCTACATTCTAAATAGAATTCTTATTAGACCTTTTCTAGGAAAAACTCCTTATGAGCTTTTCAAAGGTAACAAGCCATCTCTAGAATATTTTAAAGTATTCGGTAGTAAATGCTTTATTCTTAACACCAAGGATTATCTAACAAAATTTGATCCTAAATCAACCGAAGGTGTATTTCTAGGATATTCTCCCAATAGCAAAGCTTACACATTTCTAAATAAAGAAACCATGAAAGTTGAAGAATCTCTCAATGTAAAATTTGATGAAAGTCCTCCTCCTAAATCACCACCTTTAGTAGATGATGATATACTTGAAAATGATATCATATAAAATCAAGATAAAGACCTAGAAATCAAGGAAAATGAACCATTAAACAAAGAAATCACAAACATCAAAAACTCTAAAGATCATCCCATAGAAGCCGTCATAGGAAGTTTTAATAAAAGAACCCTAAGATCTCAAGTTCAAAAATAACCTTCAGTACTAGAAAGAAAATGGTTTCCATGAAATCTTTCGCTTCATGAGCAAGAATAGAAATCATGAATCCTTCTCAGTGCTCCTTTAATTTTCTAGTAGCGGAACGTGGTTCATAAATCTTTGATTTACTTTCTTTAAAATGAGTGATTTAGGAGCTCAGATGATTCTTGAGTAGTAATCCAATTCATTATTCAAATTATGACTAGGATCACAAATTCGATCATCTTGACAGTTTTGAGTTTGAGCAAGAAATCGGACATACTATTTCTTCTACTCCACATGTTTTACCAACATGAAACATGAAAATATCCATGTCCTTTTCCAAGATGAAAAGAATATGACCTTGATATCCATCTCACACATACAATGTTGGGGTCATGTTAAATGTACTTGCTCGAATGAACCTATTCCAACTTACGCAACTTTAGTTAGAAATCTAAAACCCGAACGCCTATTTTTTTGTTTCTTCAAACTCATACTTCATTTTTTTTCAAAACAGTTTCTTTAATTGCATTGTTTAATACAAAATAAAAACGTTCTCTCACTTGCATTTGTCTCTTGAACAAAGAAACACATGGTCAATATGTCATTTCAAACACGTTCAATTATAGCTACATTAAAAGGATACTTAAGGTTTTTTCTCAAAAATATTTTTTCTATTGAGTCAAGAAAACCGCATCTCCAACATATAAAAAAAACAACAAATTTTTTTTTCAGTTCGGTGATGCAATTGGTTTTAAAGTCGGTTCTCTTCGTTCAAAAGCACCGGCAGAACCGCCTGCACTGTATAACAGTTTAACAAGAAAAATTCTTATACGATTTTTACATCTCCATTTCAATCTCTTTTCCTTTTGTCACATCAATCAGATCCTAGTAATAGAAGTTGACCTTGAGCATAATCTAATCATTAGATTATATCTATTCTAAAACCAAAGCTAGCAACAATAGAAACCCTAGATTTCCAACTAAAACCCTAGCTTCCCTTATCTTGATAACTACTTGCAAATGGTTAGCCAATGCTTGGAAACATCTTAAAATATCTTAGAATGATGTATGTAGGTGTGTATATGTGGTAGAAAATTTGGTATGGATTTATTACAAGGGGTGTTTCAAGCCGTGGCCTTAGAGAGCCAAAAGAGAGATAGAATTTGATTTTTAGGTTAAGTATAAGATGTGTTGTTTGATGTTACTCTTCATATGCATGTAATATATAAGAAAAGGTGGAAAAATTGCTGCTAGCGTAACTGACCAAGATTCAAAGTAGGAGGGAAATTAAGGCAATGGGAACCATGGGACTAAGATGGAGTAAAATGGATGACTTAGTGTTCAAAACCACTAGTCCATGACCCTTCTACTTATGTTCTATGATTCCCTTGTTTCCTCATAGTGGAGTTATCCCATGATATTAAGGAACTTGTTCACTAGCTCTTTTCTTTCTTTTGATAAATAAAATGTTACTTGCAAATTGTTGGTAAAAGATGAAGTAATATGAAATGTGTAGTCATTTATTTAGCAAGTGTATGTAACTTATAAAGTCTTTGTTATCTTGCATATATATATGAAACGTGTACATATGCATGTATATGGGCAAATTTTTATAAACTTTGATCATTGTATATAAACATAGGCATTCGTTGAAGCGTAGAAAAGTTTTGGTGTTCTGGGAATGCCTAAATGCAATTTATCACGAAACGTATACACTTTACTATCCGATAAAAATAAAATGAACAAGACCAAAATATTCTCAAAATAATTATTTAATCACTTTGATGGTGAAACGCTTAATTGTTTGGGTGTCCGTTTTACATTGTACGCAATTTTTAGCTTACGCGATTTTTACTTAATACATGAAATTACAAGCAAACGCTATGACACTAAATAAATAGTAGATTTATCGACGTCGACAATGACTTTGAAAACACAGGTGTATAGACTAAAAAAGAAGGTTCCCCCTTAAACGAGCCTTGTCCTTAAGGCTCACATGCCAGCACCATTGACACGGTGGCGGTCCCTTGGTGAAGAGGTGGTGGGTATTTCTTCTTGAATTGGTCTTTAACGTCCCACGGGAAACTCAGGACATCTCTTGTACGTTCCATCGAACCTTGATTAATGGAATACTGCTTCGCTTCAACCATTTCACTTCACGGTCCATGATCTCAACGAGTTCCTCCACAAACTGAAGCTTGTCATCAAAATGAAGTCCATCCAACGGAACGGCTAACGGTTCTTCGGCATAGCACTTTTTCAAGTTGGATACATGAAATGTGTTATGAACCCTGCTTAGTTCTTCTGGAAGCTCGAGTTTGTAAGCAACCTCTCCAACCTTTCCTAACACCTTGAAAGGTCCAACATACCTGGGGTTTAACTTCCCCCGTATCCAAAACGTACACACCCTTTCCCCAAGCAAAACTTTAAGCATAACTTTATCCTTGACTTAGAATTCCATTGGTTTACGCTTTAAATCGGCGTAACTCTTCTGTCGATCACGAGCGGCTTGCATCCTTTGCTTGATTTGGACGATTTTCTCAGTCGTCTCTTGAATTAGTTCTGGACCGAGGATTTGAGCTTCTCCAACTTCGGTCCAATAAACAGGTGAACGACACTTTCGACCATAAAGTGCTTCGATTGGTGCAGCCTTGATGCTAGCGTGATAGCTATTGTTATAAGAGAATTCAACTAACGGTAAGTGATTAACCCAACCTTTTCCGAAAGTCGATCACAGCAAGCACGCAAACATACCACAAGAGTTTGAAATGGTCCTCTCGCTTTGGCCTGTCTGGTTATTGTGGATGGTAAACGCATACTCATATCCAAAATTAGTACCTAAAGCATTCGAGGGTGACCTCCAAAATTGGATGCGAACCTATTGTCGCGATCACAAATTGATGAAAACAAGTATACCATGCCCCTCGTGACAACCTCCTTATAGTATATACTTGTAAGTTTATCCATAAAGGATCAGTCTCTCTCATTTGGTTGTGAAAATTTGCAGCGCGAGAGAGCGTGAGTGAGTTGGTCAACAATCACCCAAATGTGTTCGCAGCCTTGCGACGTCTAGGGAGCTTTATGACAAAATCCATAGTGAATGTTGACCCACTTCCATCAGGTAATCTGGGTATGTACTAAATAATCCTGATTGGCCTTTGAGTTCGTCATTGACTCAGCACAAGGTCAAACACTTGCTAACATAGGTGGCGATGTCCGGATTTCATATTGGGCCACCAATATAGCCTTCTCATAACTTTGGAACATCTGTCGGAACCCAGATGTATAGAGTATTTTGATGTGTGGGACTCGTGCATGATCATAGTCCGCAAATCGCCATAACATGGTAGCCAACTCCTGCCATTGAGGCATAGAGTTCCATCCGCACGGAGTTCCAACTTTTCTGTCCTAATCGCCTTTGGATTTTTAGCGTTTTCAACCAATATTCCTCCAACATCTTCGTGTCTTGATGTTCTGCTGGTTTTCGTGCTTCGGTCTGAGCATTCAAGATTTGTTTTGGAAGGTCCCAAGCAAAGTCAGACTAAGGCTCCAAACTCTTTAATGGTTGATCTCTCTCCTTCCTGCTTAGTAGAATCAAGCAACAGTCGTTGCCTTTTCCTGGGTGATAACGCATCTCACAATCGTAATCACTGAGTGGTGAAATAAGTTGTAAGAATTGTTTATGTAAAAAGGGTGTTTGGCCGTGGCTTATTAAAGAGAAAAGGGAAAGAAAAGTTGATTTTTATATGTGCAAGTGTTGTATGAATGTTATCTCTTACAAAGGTGCAAGTATTATATATATAAGCTAGTCAAATAGTCAAATAGTCATAAGAAAGTCATAGAACATGTTGAGGGTCTTAAGGAAGAATAGTGGTCAAGACTAGTTTAGGTTTTAATGGTTTAAAGTTGTACAAGACCAAGTGGGAATAATTGTGTGCTTCTTGTCTCCTAATTGTTGTTGTTACCGTGGGATAGGGCTGGAAACCTCCGTGTATGTCTGATAAACCCTCAAATGGGTGATCCTATGTCTGATAAACCCTCAAATGGGCTGGAAACCTCCATGTATGTAACCCCCGATTCATCCGAATCTGACATGACTGAATCTGAAAATTCAAAATAGCTTATATTAGTATTTAATATAAGACTCTTATAGTAATATACATTTATATCATAACATGTATATCAATTATGAATGCATCATTTACGCTTCAGATCGGCGTAACTCTTCTGTCGATCACGAGCGGCTTGCATCCTTTGCTTGATTTGGATGATTTTCTCAGTCGTCTCTTGAATTAGTTTTGGATCGAGGATTTGAGCTTCTCAAACTTCGGTCTAACAAATAGGTGAACGACACTTTCGACCATAAAGTGCTTCGAATGGTGCGGCCTTGATGCTAGCGTGATAGCATTGTTATAAGAGAATTCAACTAACGGTAAGTGATTAACCCAACCTTTTCCAAAATCGATCACACAAGCACGCAGCATATCCTCGAGAGTTTGAATTGTCCTCTCGCTTTGCCCGTCTGTTTCTGGATGATACGCAGTACTCATATCCAAATTAGTAATTAAAGCATTCTGAAGTGACCTCCAGAAGTTGGATGCGAACCTCAGGTCGTGATCACAAATGATTGTAACAGGTATTCCATGCCTCGTGACAACCTCCTTTAGGTATATTCTTAAAAGTTTATCCATAGGATCAGTCTCTCTCATTGGTGTGAAAATTGTAGACTTAGTGAGTCAGTCAACAATCACCCAAATGGTGTCGTAGCCTTGCGACGTCTTAGGGAGCTTTGTGACAAAATCCATAGTGATGTTGTCCCATTTCCATTCAGGTATCTTGTGCTGTACCAATAATCCTGATGGCCTTTAATGTTCGGAACCTATATAGCTTCTTCATATCTTGGTACATCTTGTCGGAACCCAAATGTATAGAGTATTTTGATTTGTGGGACTCGTGCATGATCACAGTCCGCAAATCGCCATAACAGGGTAGCCAACTCCTGCCATTGAGGCATAGATTTCCATCCGCATGGAGTTCCAACTTTTCCATCCTAATCGCCTCTGGATTTTTAGCATTTTCAACCAACATTCCTCCAACATCTTCGCTCTTGATGTTCTCTGGTTTTCGTGCTTCACTCTAAGCATTCAAGATTTATTTGGGAAGATCCAAGCCAATAGTCATGACTAAGGCTCGAACTCTTAATGGTTGATCTCTCTCCTTCCTGCTTAGAGCATTAATAACAACGTTTGCCTTTCCTCTTGGTTTCACTCTCTCCTTCCTACTCAATGCATCAGCCACTACATCCGCCTTTCCTGGATGGTAGCAAATCTCACAGTCGTAGTCACTAAATAGCTCAATCCATCTTTTTTGGCGCATATTCAACTCCTTCTGATCAAATATATGTTGTATACTTCTTATGATTCGTGTAGATAACACTTTTCGTCCCGTACAAATAATGTCTCCAAGTCTTAAGTGCAAATACAACCGCTCCCAGCTCCAAATCATGAGTAGTATAGTTTTTGTCATGAATCTTCAGTTGTCATGATGCATATGCAATTACCTTGCCTCTTTACATCAATATACATCTATATTCATCTTAATTTTATGTGTCGACAGCCAATACCACACAAAATCTTTTGATCCATCAAGCAATTACAATATTGGTGCATAACACAAATTTTCCTTTAATGTCTGAAAAGCTTCCTCTTGTTCCTTGCCATACTCATACTTCTGATTCTTCTGCGTCAGTGAAGTAAGGGGTTTAGCAATCTTAGAAAAATTTGCGATGAAACGCCGATAATATCCTGCCAATCCCATAAATGATCGTATCTCAGATGGTGTCTTAGGAATCTTCCAATTTTTCACTGCTTCTATCTTACTAGGGTCTACGTGAATACCATTGCTGTTAACTATGTGTCCGAAAAAACATACTTCTTGTAGCCAGAATTCACGCTTGGAAAAATTGGCAAACAACTTCTCCTTCTTGAGTAGCTCCATCACTAACTTCAGATGAACCTCGTGATGTAACACCCCCACTTTCAATTTTGTCAGACTCCTTAGGAAACATCCTAACACACAGCAGTGCTAGTTCCTAGAAACGTTAGTTGTACCCTATCACATCAGTACCCTTCACTTTTAAATTCCACAATTCAGCCTCGAGCTTTTTCATCTCGTTCCTTGGACAATACTTGTTAGTCATTTTCTATCTCAGATTGGCCCAAGTCATTGCATATGCAACATCATGACTGACAGTTATAACATGGGAATTCCACTATGTTAGAGCACCTGCTAGAAGAGTACAAGTGGAGAACTTAATCTAATTTTCCACAGAGCAGTTGCTTATGCGGAAAACAATCTCTATCCTTTCAAATCATTGAGTTAATTCAACAACTCCCTCAGTGCCTTTGAAATATAAAGGTTTGCATTTCATAAAGTCTTGGTAAGTGCAATCTTGAGCAACTCGTTCAGTCCTTCTGCCACCCGTTCCCGAAGTGTGGCTGTCATCGCCATTCATGTTTGCATCACGTGCTACCAAAGCGGCAGTGACACCTTGGTCAATCATTGCCTGAAGTTGGGCATTAGTGACTGATGTGGTGGTGGTTGTTGTTGGGGTTGGGGTTGTTGTGACCGATGTTGACCTTGTGGCTCGTTTTGGTGCCATTTTCTTCAATCACAAGAAAATACAATACCCGTTAGATTTCATAAAATCATAACCATGACATGACATATACATGATAAATAAAGTGAGATCACATCACACAGTGAAATATACAACTGAATTGTAATCAACAATGATATAACCAAATCGACATTCATTCATAAACAAATTCGATTACAGACGTGACATAATACAACCATTCCATATATAAATTGGAAAACATACATGAATGGTTCAGATACAAAATGATCATAGCGATTAGGTTACAAAATAAACATAACAACCTAAAGCCTTACTAGCCGGGATTAAAACATAATACTTAGTAGGCTATATACCAAATGATTAGCCATAACATGATCTAATCTATGAACTGCTACCAGCCACCTCTGGCAGCTCTGGCTGTGCAGGACCTCCAGCGGGTCCCTGTTGTCCCTGTAGTGCGGTAACCTGTCCCTGTAGTGCTGTCACATGTCCCTGTAGTGTGGTCACCTGTCCCTGTAATGACTGCATCACTGTCAATGTCTGTATAAGTTGCTGCTATCGGGTACGATTAGTTGTCCTCAACTCTCTCATCTCTGCAGACCTCCTATGGTCTGTCTTTAGCATCTCTAAAGTCACAGCCTGTCTCCTGCGATCAGCAGCATGCAACTCTCTAATCTCTTACATGTGACCCAGTACGGTAGTGCGCAGTGACATAACCTCTCCGCGGGTAAGATCACTCGCATCCATCGATCGCCTCCAAGCCTCTCGGGACAATCTAGCCTCTATCTCTATCAGATGACGTGTATATACATGTGCTCATCTGTCTCTAAACACATATTGAGTCGACCAGCCAATAGCTGTCTCTGACTCTGCTCATCGTCTAACCTCATATAAATCTCATCCGTGTCTTGCCTAACCCTAGTCATAAATGTTGTCATATGTCGACCCAACTCCGTGTCAGTACTAACTGGTGCCCCCTGCAGGGTCTCAACTATCTCATCCCACGAGTCGGTGATCCCATATCCAACCTCTCTCTACGGATCACGCCTGATCTCCCTATCCATAGTAGCTACAAATCCATAGTTTGCCCTAAGACCTCTAGCCGGTCTAGCAGCAACAGCAGATGAGCTCTCTCCTACCTCGTATCTAGGACTAAGAGCAATACCTAACCTCTTCCGAGGTGGTAAGGTAACCTCGGGTCTGTTCTCCCTACGAATAGCAGAGGGTAGTAGCAATGGTGGTGATGAAGTAGGAACTGATATGGGCAAGGGTGGTGGTATCCCTGATGATGGTGCATCGGATCTGGTAGGGGAGAGTATGAAGGGTGGTGGTAATGGTTGAGAATAGGAAGTAGATGCGGCCTCAGCTCTCAGCCGGATCATAGCAGCTCGATAGCCCAATGAACGAATGGGGCTAGGAGGTGGTGCTGGAGATAACACAGGTGAGGGTGGTGATAGTGGTAGTGATGGAGATCGTATCGGGGGTAGTGGTGAAGAAGGTATCTGGGGAAGTGGTAAAGACCATGGGGAGAGTGGTGATGATGGTGGAGTAGATATAGCGAGAAGTCTGGCAACCTTTGATACAAATAGCCCGAAGCTTTAACTTGTTCCTTGTTATTATTACAAAGATACTGGTTCACAACACATGAGTTTCCCAAAACATAATGCAACCATATCATTAGCATGACATCCCAAACAAAATCACCAATGTATCCTTGGCACCTTATGCTTACTGATCTCCTAAAAAGCATTGCTTTAAAACGTCAACAAAAATGTTGGTGAATTCATAGGTTTGATAAATCATATATTGTAGGACCACAAGATTTCCCAAGTGTATGATAATGCAACAGATGCAGACATCATATAAATGTAATTACGTTGCCCTAAGCTTAAGACACTGAAGCTCGACATAAATGAATACCATATAAATGGCCTACATTGCCCGTGATGATGTTCTAACCCGCAACATCCTATGTTCAACATGGTATACGTTCATTTGCCCAGTGATAGCTAATCACCCAAACGGGGATGTCAATCCCAATAGATCTATTCATAACATTCGCGCTCACAATCCAGTAATTGACAGTTCATGATAATGGGCTCAACTAGGGTTATCGCTACTTAGGCAACACATAATAATAAAATAAAACTTATCCACTTGTGTCCAATTATAAAACAGTGCATGTTTCTCACCCCAAAAACTTATAAAACAAATCATGTAAAACGTGGGGCTATGAACTCACCTTGAGTGAGCGTATGTCAAGTATATCACAGATAATGCGTCACGTCTAAAAATTTAAAATAGCTTATATTAGTATTTAATATAAGACTCTTGTAGTAATATACATTTATATCATACGGTAATCATTATGAATGCATCTAGTCCAACCTACTAATACGACACAAGTATTGTATGCATTGAATTTAAGCACATATGTATGTCCCGGAAAAACCCCTTTGTATGTATTCGATGTTTGAAAATGGTTATAGTCCAGCAAAAACATTTGACCTGGTTCTCTATAACCTTACGCTCTGATACCAATCTGTAACACCGCCCAAATTGGGTCGCAGCGGAATAAGGGTCCGGGGCGTGTTACTTCTCGATCAATAACACAATAAATAATAGAATGACCAAAAAGTCGTTGTAAAACTGATTACCTTGATATAACAATTGTTGTTACAAATAGCCCAAAGCATAAACTTGTTCATTGTTATTACTAACAAAGATACTGGTTCACAACACATGAGGTTCCCAAAACATAATGCAAACCATATCGTTAGCAGACATCCCAAAACACAAATCCACACAATGTATCCTTGGCACCTTATGCTTACTGGGTCTCTTGAAAAACATTGCATAAAACGTCACAATAATGCCGGTGAAATTCATAGGTTTGATAATCAAATATTGTAGGACCACAAGATATCCAGTGTATGATAAAGCAACAGCTGCAGACATCATATAAATGTATTACGTTGCCCTAAGCCATGACAACTAAAGTTCGCATAAAATGAAATAACCATATAAATGGCCTACATTGCCCGGATTATTTCTACACCCGCAACATCCTATGTTCCACATGGTATACGTTCATTGCCCCAGTGATAGCTAATCAACCGAACGAGGGATGTCAATACCAATCGATCTAGTAATAAAATTCGCGCTCACACTCAGCAATTGACAGCTCATGATAATAGTGGCTCAATTAAGGGTTATTCGCTACTTAGGCAAACACGTGAATCAATAAAGTAAAACTTATCCACTTGTGTCATTTCTAAAAACATTGAATAATTTTCTCACCCCAAAACTATAAAACAAATCATGTAAAATGTAGGTCTATAAACTCACCTTGAGTGAGCGTATTCAAAGTATATCACAGATAATTCGTCCAACGTAAATCGTCAGATGCAACCTATATAATTTAAGGTCGTATAAGTACTAAGCATATTAATTAACTCTACATATACAATTCACATAGCTCATCACCATCTAATTGTTTTTGGTAAAAATTTGTGTTTAATAAGTTAAAACTTTATAATCACCGTTTTAGGTAAAATTTTGGCGAACTTTCTCGCGTTTTAAGTCCTTTTCTTGCGTTCTTGTATCCCGCTTTTCGTATTAAGACGGATGAGTATAAAAATATGACAATTTATATTTCATGTTCTCTGATGAACAGTGGTTTTACTGTTCATACGCGTTATAAACTTATTTTTATAACTTAAATTAGCGTAAAACTTGTAAACGTCGTATTTTCTTCGTTATAGCTCCGTTTTTAGCGATTCTTTCTAGCACGTTCTCGTAATTGAAAGTTCTATTTATTTATGAGGTTTACAAAAATAAATGTTTCTGTCATGAACAGTAACTTTTATAAAAATGGTTTTATAAAAGTAATATTTATTATCATTTTAAGTATATAAACTCGCGTAATTCCTAACTTCTTCGTTTTTTAATCAAAAAATTTATGATTCTTATCATCTTTGGAATCCTAGAAATAGAAGAACTTTAAAAACAATCAAACGTCTATTTGAATAATTTTTTATAAAAGTTATTTTAATAAACCCGTTTAATTAACGTTTAACTCGTAAATTCGCGTTCTTTTTTCGTTATATTCCTTTTTCGAGTTTCTATCTTTTTGGAATCGTCGTGAGGTGTATTATCTTTATAAAACATCAAACTCACTGTTTGAAATTCGAAATCCAAACAGCCCCTTTATGTTCTATATGTACACTTTTATATAAGGCTTGTTTTATGTACTTTTACTTTTTACATTTACCATAAGTCCTTCCACCTCACTTTATATCAAAGTCATATATATAATAAAGTCCGTAAGTTCATCATTTGTCCAAATGTTCAAGATGACAAGATTATCAAGTCATTAATATCATATAAAGCCTAAACCTTCCATAAAGTATATTTTTAACTACTAGTTTATACTCGAACCTTTTAAACTTAAAACCAATGTGTACATCACTAATACTTCCATATATATCATCAATTTAAAGCCATTCAATAACATGAATAAAAGTTCATGAAGCATGATTATCAAGTTATTTACCATACTTTTACTTGAAACTCATAAAGAATTCTTTAAAACCCTAATTTATATCCATTTTTATGCTTAAACCAACATGGTACAATACTTCTATGTATATTTTATCATGATATTAAACACAAAAACATAATGTAAAAGTGTCTTATCTTTTTGGAATCGTCGTGAGGTGTATTATCTTTATAAAACATCAAACTCACTGTTTGAAATTCGAAATCCAAACAGCCCCATTATGTTCTATATGTATACTTTTATATAAGGCTTGTTTTATGTACTTTTTACCTTTGTAAATTTACCACAAGTATGTGCTAAACCCTTGTTTAGACTTTAAACCCAAGCTTGCAAACTTTCAAAACCCTAATCCAACTAGAAACCCTAATCTTCCTTTTTCTTTGATTAACCTTCTTAATCAACCAACCATGCTTCCAAACCTTTTTGTATGACCTTAGATATGTTCCTAGTTACTTGTATAAGTGGTGAAATAAGTTGTAAGAATTGTTTATGTAAATAGGGTGTTTGGTCGTGGCTTATTAAAGAGAAAAGGGAAAGAAAAGTTGATTTTTGTAAGTGCATGTGTTGTATGAATGTTATCTCTTGTAAATGTGCAAGTATTATATGTATAAGCTAGTCAAATGGTCATAAGAAAGTCATAGAACATGTTGAGGGTCTTAAGGAAGAATAGTGGTCAAGACTAGTTTAGGTTTTAATGGTTTGAAGTTGTACAAGACCAAGTGGGAAGAATTGTGTGCTTCTTGTCTCCTAATTGTTGTTGTTGCTGTGGGATAGGGGGGATGGAGTATATGTTGTATTTTCTTGATATTTTGATTATATGATACATTACTTGAAGTTAAAAGTGTGTAGATTTAATAAAATGTATATTCTTGTAAGTTGTAAGTGCTAGTTGGTTTCTTTTATTTAATTTTTGACCAACAGTGATTACATGAGTAAAGTTTTATAAAACTTTGAGTATTAGGAATAAATATGGGTATTTGTTGAAGCGTAGATAAATTAATGCAGTTCCGGGTATGTCTAAACGTAATTTTATCGCGAAACGTACACAATTTACGTAACCAATAAAATAAAATGAACAATGTTAATAATTATCCTCAAAATAATTACTTAACACTTGTTTGATGTAAACATTTAATTGTTTGATGACCGTTTACATTGAATGATCATTTTTAGCTTACGCGATTTCACTTAATGTTTACGATTTAAATCAAATGCGTACAATACTAAAAATACATAGTGGATTTATTGACGACGTAAATGACCCTAAAACACGGGGTATTATATATCACGTAAGTAATCTTGATCTCCAATCAATCTTTATCCTTTCTTCTGTCTTTATCCATTCTCTTTTAACAGTAGAAACACTTTCAGCATTCTTAATCTTTGAGCAGTTGTAACTTTTGTACTAGCAGCATTAACTTAGCACCAGCAGTAGTAACTTATACACCAGCAGCATTAACTGTGTACAACCAGTAGTAACTTCTTATAATATTTTCTTTAATCTTCACTAGTAGTTTTAACATATACTAGCAGTAGTAACTATGAACTAGCAGTACTAACTACTTAGCTTATTTTTTTATTAGAGTTAATGAACAACACTAACTTTAGCTTAGCAGCACTAACACAAACCTTAGCAGCAGTAACTTCAAGATCATCACGAAGTCTTTTAATCCCAACATTGATGTTCAGCCTTCACCTTCGAATAAGTTAAACACTTACTAACATATGTAGCTACATCTCTCTTCAAACCTAGCCACCAATACATATCTCTCAAGTCATGGTGCATTTTATCCGCTCTCGGATAAATAGAGTACCTTGTCGCATGAGCCTCATCCATAATCATCTTCCTCACATCACCTACTAATGGAACCCATATTCAGTCCATAAAGTATAAACCTCCATCTTCTTTCTTTTCCATTTGTTGGTCCAGGCCACACAACATTTCTGCTGGCACATTCTCTACCTTGGACGCCTCACCTTGAGCAGCCAATATCCTGTCCTTAACACTTGACTGAATAGTCATGGAAATTGCTCGTACTCGTCTTGGTTTCACTCTCTCCTTCCTACTCAATGCATCAGCCACTACATCCGCCTTTCCTGGATGGTAGCAAATCTCACAGTCGTAGTCACTAAATAGCTCAATCCATCTTTTTTGGCGCATATTCAACTCCTTCTGATCAAATATATGTTGTATACTTCTTATGATTCGTGTAGATAACACTTTTCGTCCCGTACAAATAATGTCTCCAAGTCTTAAGTGCAAATACAACCGCTCCCAGCTCCAAATCATGAGTAGTATAGTTTTTGTCATGAATCTTCAGTTGTCATGATGCATATGCAATTACCTTGCCTCTTTACATCAATATACATCTAAATCATTAATTTTATGTGTCGCAGCAAACCACAAAATCTTTTGATCCATCAGGCAATTACAATATTGGTGCATAACAAAAATTTTCCTTTAATGTCTGAAAAGCTTCCTCTTGTTCCTTGCCATACTCATACTTCTGATTCTTCTGCGTCAGTGAAGTAAGGGGTTTAGCAATCTTAGAAAAATTTGCGATGAAACGCCGATAATATCCTGCCAATCCCAAAAATGATCGTATCTCGGATGGTGTCTTAGGAATCTTCCAATTCTTCATTGCTTCTATCTTACTAGGGTCTACGTGAATACCATTGCTGTTAACTATGTGTCCGAAAAAACATACTTCTTGTAGCCAGAATTCACGCTTGGAAAAATTGGCAAACAACTTCTCCTTCTTGAGTAGCTCCATCACTAACTTCAGATGAACCTCGTGATGTAACACCCCCATTTTTACAATATAGCAGCGGAAGCTAATCTGGGGTATTACTTCATGGATACAACAATCATAATCATAGAAAACGACTTCAAAAGAGACGTTTATTCAAAAGATATGTTATCATTTATTTCAAATCAGAGTTTTACAAAAGTAGGTCCCAAAATCTAGTTACAATGTGAATGATAACAAGTTTTAGCCATCTTCGAGTCCATGCCACTCCGTGCCGTATATTGCTCAATAACCTGAGATAAACATGCTAAAAGGTCAACACAAAGGTTGAGTGAAATTCATAGGTTTGATAAACAGTTTGAATACAAGTCATAGTGTAATAATTGTTTAAACACAATTATTATGATATTGTTATTATACACCCGTTATTATTAATAATTGCAACGAATACAATTATCATAGTAACAATGTATTATCCCGTTATTGCCTTATTTGGTCTGTTTGGTCTTGTCTGGTATAGTATAGTCTGGTCTAAGCTCATGGCACACAAACTGACTAGTGTATATATATACCCAAAATGATGTATATATATATAGTGTAGGTAATTGCCATATACCTATGAAATTCAAATATAGTGTGTTTGGTTACCTATTTGGCTAACACAAACAGGATTTGTCAATCCCGATAGATCTATCCACATCATTTGCGTTCACCGTTTTGATTAAATGGTTCCATGATTATAAGGGACTTTTGGCCATGAAAGTAAACTTAGACAGTAGCTGTATAGTGTATCATGATTAGCATATAACTTTGTTAAAATAACACTTGTATTCCTGGTTTAAGCATGTATAAGTCTTTGAAAAGTAAATAAATTGTTATAAGAATAACGAGTATGTAATAGAGTTTGTTGTTAACAAGCATGTATCCCCTTCGCGGGTTTATAAAACTGTAAATAAGGTAAAGGCGGGGTTTTGAACTTTCACCTGATTGGAGATGTAGTAATTATTCTGAAATGAAAGCTGGATGACCTATTCACAATCTAACCAGGGAATGTTGCTATAATAAATGTAGTAAAAACTGCCACGTCACGCAACCTGAGTAAATATGTTGAGTCTTAGGAAGATTGTACTCTAGAACTTTAGTTTTAAGAGTTATGAGTTTGATTGAAGAGTTTGGAATTATTGTATCACCGTTCGGCCCATCATAATTCAGAAGTCATTCAGTAAAAGTTTGAGGAGCTAGGGCACTTTAAATCGTAAACCCAACAACTCAGTCAGAACGTAATACCAAGATGAAACCTCTTAATATGAAGCTCCCTAGTATTGTGATACGATATAATCGGTTTTAAGCGTTTTAATCCATATCTGGAAATGTTAAGCACGAGAAGCGTTAATTAAAGTTATGTCTTGTAAGGTTTTAAACATTATTTTTTACTTTTTCAAAATGTTACATTTTAGACCCTGGGGTTTGAAAAATTGCAAATAGGCCCTTGGAGTTTGCATTTTTACAAATTTGGTCCTTTAACTTTGAAAGATATACTGAGTAAACCTTGGACTTTGAAAAGTGACATCATAGATCCCTAGAGTTATAACTTTGATAAAATGACACTTTTAGTCCTTTTAGTTATAAGTTTATGAAAGTTACGATATATACCCCTTGCATGGATTATAATTACAAAACATGTCCAAATTGCCATGCAAGCTTAGTTTAACATTACAATAGACATTTATAAGTTATAATAAACTAAAATATGAAGATTTAACGCAACGCAAGTTTAAAATAACGATTCGTTAAGCTAGGAAGCAAAATGGGTCAAATTAAGGTTTCAAAACGTAACCACATGGATTTTAAGTTCAAATTCCTTCATTAATCAATAAAGTGGTTATTTTAACATTAGTTAAGTATGCTAGGATAGATTATAACAATATTTAATCATTATAACATTTAGTTTTAAGGAAAAACGCAAAAAATTAGGGTTTTGGGTGTTACTATTTGGTCAAAATGGAAACTGAGCATGAATTGAGTTATGAAACTTTAACAAGAGTTTATTTAGGATCATATGAACATTATAAGGGTGTAGTAGCAGAAGTAGAACATTCAAAACCATGGGTTTGAGCTTCAATGAGCAAAAATGGTGAAAAATGGTGGAAATGGGTCATTTCGGGTAGTATTTCCACTCGTACGCCTTGTATCTTCACTCCAAGGCTTCAATTCTTCAAGGCTTCGCTTCTTGAACTTCTTTAATGATCCTAGGATCATAAGGGAGCAAAGGATTGCTGCCTATAAGGGTTATAGAGGAGGAGGTGTGGTGCAAATTGAAATGAACACATATGACCTCTATTTATACTAGTTTGGAAGCAAGAGGAGTAAGCAAGCTTCAAGGTCTGATCAAGACATGTGTGAGGTCTAGAGTATGATGTGTTGAGGCTATGAAAGGAGTTGTGGAGGTCTAGGATGTAGAGTGAAGGTGTTGGACACCATTGATGCTTGCCGCGGCTGTTTTGGACAAAAAAGGGGAGATGTGGCTTCAATTTGGACCAAAGAAATGTTGTAGCAGCTGCATAAGCTTCTTAGGGTGCATGTGGGTGAGTCATGGAGGTGCTTGCACATGGGTTGGGTTTTAAAATGGGTTAAAATGAAGGAAAACAAGCCGCGGGTCTGTTTTGGTATTATAGGGTTCGAACTCAAGTTTTTGGCCAATATTTTGTGGGCATTGATCAAGGAATGATTAAAACATGTCCTTAAGGGTTGTAATATGAAGTATTAACAAAAGTTAGCAAGTGGTTTGGGTTAAAACGAGTTAAAAATGGATAAGATATGGTCCCGGGTACCATTTGGTATAGTTTAGGGTTTTTGTGACTTTCTTTGCTTATAATTCAAATATTATTGATTGGAAATGATGTAATATAGATCATAGGACTTATATAAAGGATTATTAATGAGGTTTGATCATTGGTTTAAGTTAAAAAGGGGTTGAAATTGAAAGAATATAGTCATGGCTTGGAATAGGGCTTGTTAATACTTTATAGGGTTTTCTAGATTGTAATTTCTTGGACATTGTTGAAGAATGGATGGTATTAATGATAGATAAGGTTTGTAAACTCATTTTATGGGGTTTACAATGACTCATGGTTGCTTAATGAGAATGTGATGGCTGGAAAATGAAGTAACGGTTGTCAAAATCATAATTAGGGAACATTTAGGGTTTTCTGTTTGTTTCTTGTAAAATTGGAAGTTGTATGAGAATTGATTATGGTTTAGTTTGTGAATGTTGTATTTTTGTTATTATAACTTATTTAAGTTTGTTTAGGTGTACAATGGTTAAAAATCAAGAAAGGAGGGTCATGGTTCAGAAAATAGCCTCGGTTTTCGTGGGTTTAGGTTTTGAATTTGGGTTTTAAGAGTAAAAATGTGTATGAAAGTTTATGAATAGAATAATTAGGGGTTTACACATTGTATATTGAGTGTTGTTTGCTTGTACATAAGTGGATGGTGAATGAAATTAGAATGAAACACGGTGGTAAATGGCTATTTTAGAGAATCATGCTTAATGACTTTTGGTACATTGAGCTTTTAGAGATTTTGTTACTCTGTGTGGAGGATTGTATATTTCAATGAGATCTTATATTGTTGTAAAATAGCTTTAGTAGCTTGGTGCATTCACTTTAGATAATTAACCTTTCTGAAATTAGGGTTTTAGAGGCATACGATAAAAGGTTTAAATCCCGTTTCAGATTAACATTTTGAATGGAGTACATTATAAGATTAATGTACTTTGTAATAATGATTTTATGATATTGACTTGACATGTTATCGTTGTTTTCTTGACTATGATATCATAGATAGGTTGCTTGAGCTCGTCTACGTTAGTTTCTGACATACTGAGATATGACAATGACAAGTAATGTAATAAACGAAAAAAATTTCCCCATATGAATTGTGATCTATAGTAAAATAGATTGATTATGCATTTGATGAAAATTCTGGGTTGTTATAGTCTCCACCCCTTACAGAAATCTCGTCCCGAGATTTAATTGAAAGTTATAGTGGTATTGTTTAGAAATAGGTACTGGGTATGAATTTAGGTTAATCAAGGTCACAAGTCCACGTGTGTGATGCATTTATAATTATGTTGCGCACCATAATTATAATTACCTCCTTTCCACACGATCTTACTTATTTTCAAGATCACACTCTCTTGATGGGACAGTACAATAGAATTTCTTCAGATTCTGATATAAACCTGGAGTGGAATGAAATACTTTGATTTTCGGAAACTATGGGTTTATGGGCCTACCATGCTTTGCTTGTGCATACTGGGATCGTTAAGAATCGTTATTCATTATAAACCTTTAAAATGTCTAATCGGAATATTAAGAATGCGATCAAGTTCTTTGTCAATATTTTCATACCTAGTGGATTGAATCATTTGAATTGTTAGAAATTCTTGTGTGTTTCCTTGTTATTAGGTTGCAGAATATTACAGAGAATATTATAGAATACTGGAGATCATGGTTATTAATGATGTCAAGGAACGATGATTATGAATTTGTAAGAGAGTTGCTAATCACGTGAGATACAGATTTTGAAATGAATAGATGATGAAGGTAATAATGATAATGAAGGTAATAATGATAATGATTAAGGAATTGTTTGTACAAATGGATTGAAAGAAACTTGTTTGTACATACGTTATATACTTAAGCCTACTTATTTATAATTTAAGTCATATTACTAAAGAAGCGTTCAACTGCTTGTAAAATGAGAATTTATAAATTCATAGTCGAGATTTTTATTTCCTTATTCAAGAGGTAGAGTGAACTATTCATTTCAATGAGATGATCATAAATCATCCTTACCCTAGCATAAAAACATGATATGGTAATGTGTAGAAAATGATATGATCATGATTTGTTAGATAATATTGAGATGTTGATTGTACTGACGCCCATATAATCGAGGATGATAATTTATGTTTCAAAGGTATGAGGAGAGTATTCAGAGTTGAAATGATAGAATTGACGAGTTTTGATACCACCAAATACTAGATTGTATGGGAATTATCACTTTATTATTTCATGGTAAACTGTACATAAGAACTTTTACATATGAAAAGAGTGATACTTATGCTAGTATCTTGTAATGTAGTAGAATAAAAGTTAACAGACAAACGAGGATTGATGATTGGGTTTTAGATTGATGAAAGATTCTGATGAAAGTTGAATATCCTCGAGAGTTGTTTTTAGGGTAGAAATCCTAAAGTGAACAAAAGTAAGCTTGGCTCTAAGTATGCTTTCCTGTAGACATGTTGTTTGCTTTCGAGCACTAATTCGCATAATGTACTTTCTTTCCACAGGAATTACAAGTTACGGATACCGTTTGGCAGATTGTTTATAGTGGTTTTGTTTCTGCAGTTCTGGTCGTATGACTACTTCATTGCAATGTCCGGCATTTGGACAGTACAAGGACCTATGTGATGTAGGGTGCATCTTTCACACAAAGGATGATTTCCAGTATATCCGTTGGTGGCAGTATAAATCTTGAGAGAGAGAGAGAGATATTGTCTTATATTCTGCCTTATTGTTGGTGATAATCATCATTACGGTTGTTATTGTTGTAGTTATTTTGATAGTTGTTGTTGTTGACGATGTTCCCTTTATCCTCAAGCGTTTGTTTGTGATCATTGGTTTCTTGCACAGAATCATGCTTTATTATCTGATCCATTAACCTCTGGGATATGTTGATGGCTTCCTCCAAAGTTTGAGGCTTCGAGGCAGTAACGTTTCCTTCAATGCTTTGCGGTAGTCCCCCGATGAAAGCTTCCATAAGTTTCTCAGAATTCGGCACCATGTTTGGACATAAGATTGCTAATTCTTGGAATCTTCTAATATAAGTCTTGAGATCACTTCCATTTACAGTTAGACTATAAAATTCATCTTCCATTTTCTTGATCTCAGTTCGAGGACAATATTTATTCGTTAGAAGCCTTTTTAACTCAGTCTAGGTGATTTGATTAGCTTGCTCTATTCCCATAGGCTGGGCATGTGCATTCCACCAGGACAAGGCATCATTAGTTAAAGTACCAGTAGCAAATGTCACTCTGTCTTCCTCGGCACACTTGCTACGAGAAAACACTGACTCAGTACGTTCAAACCAGCGAATGAGGTCAACAGCTCCTTCTATGCCATTGAAGTAGAAAGGTTGACAGTTTATGAATTCTTTGTAGTTTCCTCTTTTTGCTACAGGAATTTCTCTGGGTTCAGTGTTCCTATTGGAATTGTCGGAAGTTGCCATGGCAGCAGCTTGTGCTTTCAGAGCTGAGGAGATGCCATCATTAATCAGTTGCCGGATGGCATCCAAAGTTATGACTGGTGTTTCAGATGTTGACGTCCTTTTGGGAGGCATTCTATCAACATAAGATGATACGTAGTAAGAATGATATCATAAGTTTTGAAAAGTAATAAAAGAGAATGTGATGCTTAAAATGCTTAAAGGAAAATGCTTATTTTTGAATTTTTAAGCACTTAGAGGTTATGATAAAGACGGAAATAATGACGCAAATGGTGGAAATGATGATGAAAGAGAGATAAGTTGGAAAAATAAGGTATGAAACGGGATTGCCTTTATAAATAACTTGCCTTTTCACTGTATATAGTCAAGATTTGACAAGCGTTTTTATTTATACCACACATCCCGTGGCTTAGGATAAAGCTATAACTAGTCTAAGAGTTTGTTGATTCTGAGTTGGTAGATGACATCCTAAAGATCTTCCTGATTTGTTTGGTGACGAGCTTGGATTTTCTCAATGATTCGTTCAAGATTGGAAATTCTGTAGTGAGCAAAGGCAATCTTATCCTTTTGCCCTAACCGCTTCTTTTGAAGTTTGACAATCTGAATACGGATTTCCTTGAGTTCAGTCTTCAGTTCGTTACCATTTATACGTCCTTCTTCCATTCTCTCAATGCGGTGAAGATAGAGTTCATCTAAATAATTCAAGATATCTTCGACTTGTTTCTCATGATGTTTCAGATACATCTTATCTGAACATTTTCCTATTTCAAATACTTGAGGAGGGATAGAAGTATAAACTAAGGAAGACGGTGATACCAAATTACAAGTTTGATTCCGAGATGAATTAAATAACGTAGTTGAGGAAGAAGATGGGGAATGGATTCGCTTCTTAGGTGGTAATAGTTCTTCAGGAATAAAGAAATATCGAGGATTAAATAGTAGTGATGGTGGTAATATCAGAGATAGAGTCAAAATAGCTGGTGGAGTAATAGGATCTGGTGATGAAATAGGTAATTCCTTAGCATAAAATGCTTGTACGTCCTTCAAACAAGGATTATTGTAGAAAGATAAGAATACTGGTGGGATCATATTATCTGTAGAGTTTTCTGAAGAGTTAAAAGAACTGCTTCCTGATGAAGCTGGGAAATAATCCGATGAGACCGAAGTATAGTTAAGAATATTTATAGAGGAAAAAGCATCCTCAATATCAGAAGTAAAGTGGTTGGGAGAAGACATCGTTCTATTAACAACCTAGTTTGTAAATAACATAAGTTATTTATGTAATAGTATAATAGATATGTATATTTACATACTTGTTCCGGAATGTAGTGGCACGGAGGACTTTGATGGCTAGAAAAGAAATGTGGTTATAGTTAAGGTTTTGACCTTGTTCTCTATAACCATGGCGCTGATACCAATCTGTAACACCCCCATTTTTACAATATAGCAGCGGAAGCTAATCTGGGGTATTACTTCATGGAAACAACAATCATAATCATAGAAAACGACCCAAAAGAGACGTTTGTTCAAAAGATACGTTATCATTCATTTCAAATCAGAGTTTTACAAAGGCAGGTCCCAAAATCTAGTTACATACAATGTGAATGATAACAAGTTTTAGCCATCTTCATGTCCATGCCACTCCGTGCCGTATATTGCTCAATAACCTGAGATAAACATGCTAAAAAGTCAACACAAAGGTTGAGTAAAATTCATAGGTTTGATAAACAGTTTGAATACAAGTCATAGTGTAATAATTGTACAAACACAATTATTATGAAAATGTTATTGTTATAATCTTGGGTCACGTTATTATATACCTGTTATTTATAATAATTGCAACAAATGCAATTATCATAGTAACCGTGTATTACTGCGTTATTTTCTTGTTTGGTCTGTCTGGTCTTGTCTAGTATAGTATAGTCTGGTCTAAGCTCATGGTACACAAACTGACTAGTGTATATATGTAACACCCCCAAATTGGGTCGCAGCGGAATAAGGGTCCGGGGCGTGTTACTTCAAGATCAATAGCACAAGATATATAAGAACGACACAAAAAGTTGTTTAAAATGATACATTGGATTTAATTGAAAGACTTAATACAAAAGCATATAGCTTTACTTGTTCATTGTTGAATATTTCAAAAGTTGACAATACATTTCCCAAAATATGATGCACCTAAATCTTTAAGCGTGCAATCCAAAATGTAACCCAATGCATCCTTGGCATCCCATGCCTATTGACCTCCTGAAAACATTGCTTAAAAACGTCAACAATAATGTTGGTGAATTCATAGGTTTGATAAATCAAAATATGCAGGACCGCAAGACTTTTTAGTTCTGTAGCAGTGCATGTATCCCCCTCGCGGGTTTATAAAACATGTAAAAAAGTAAAGGCGAGGTTATGAACTTCACCTGATAGGTAGTTGTAATAAATATTCTGAAATGAAAGCTGACAACCTTATCACAATCTTAACCTAAGTAAATATGTTGAGTCTTAGGAAGATTGTACTCTAGAACTTTGGTTCAGAGAGTCTAATATTGTTATGAGTTTGATTGGAAAGTTTGGAATTATTGTATCACCGTTCGGGCCATCATAATTCAGAAGTCATTCAGTAAACATTTGAGGAGCTAGGGCACTTTAAATCGTAAACCCAACAACTCAGTCAGAACGTAATACCAAGATGGAACTCCTTAATATGAAGCTCCCGTAGTATAGAGTATGATAAAACGTTTTTTAATCGTTTTAATCCATAACTGGAAATGTTAAGCACATAGAAGCGTTAATTAAAGTTATGTCTTGTAAGGTTTTAAACATGATTTACACTTTTTCAAAATGTTACATTTTAGACCCTGGGTTTGGAAAATTGCAATAGGCCTTGGAGTTGCACCTTACGACTTGTCCTTTAAACTTTAAAAGGATATCCAACGTAAACCTTACTTTTAAAGTGACATAATAGACCCCTATAGTTATAACTTTGATAAATGACAATAAATCCAGCCCTTTAGTATTAATTTCAGAAAGTTACGATATAAAACCCCTATGCATTGGATTATAATGTACAAACATGTCCAAATGCCATGCATAGCTTATTTTAACATTTCAATAGACATTTATAAGTTATAATAAACTAAAATATGAAGTTTTAACATAACGCAAGTTTAAAATAACAATTCGTAAGGCTAGGAAGCAAAACGGGTCAAATTAGGGTTTTAAAACATAAACGCGCGGGTTTTAAGTTCAAATTCCTTCATTAATCAGTAAAGTGGTTATTTTAACATTAGTTAAGCATGAAATGATAGATTATAGACAATATTGTAATCATATAAAGATTTTAGGTTATAAAGAAAAACAAATAAGGGTATCGTGTACGTTTTGATCAAAATGGAGAATGAGAACATGTATTGAGTTATGAGACTTTAACATAGTATATTAGGATCATCTGACCATTATAAGGTAGTAGTAGCAGAAATATGAACAATCAAAACCTGATTTGAGCTTTCATTATCAAAAATGGTGGAAATGGGTCCATTTCGGTATTTTACCACTTGTACCCTTGTATCTTCAGCTCCAAGGCTTTCAATTCTTTAGGCTTTATGCTCTTGAACTTTCTTTAATGTTTCTATGAACATATGGGAGCAAAGTATGAGCTGCCTATAAGGGTTATAGAGGAGGAGGTGTGGTGCGAGTTTGAATGGAGCATATGAGGCCCTATTTATAGTATTTTTAGACCAACGAGGTTAAGGAAGCCATTGGTTCTGTTGTGAGACACTTGTACAAGCTACTATATGAGGTTTTGAGGCTATGGAAGGAGTTGTGTAGGTTTAAGAAGCTAAAGTGATGGTATGGAAGGTGTTGGTGGTGCCACGACTGAAGTAGCAAAAAGGAGAGGCCATGTGCCTCTATCCTTGGCCATGAAGTGTTCCAAGTAGGTGGGTAAGCTTCTCTAGGTCATCTAGAAGGTATCCATGGTGGTATCTCGCACATGGGAGAGTTTTAAATAGGTTAAAATGGGTCATGAATGGGTTCAGGTCTATTTTGGGTTCGACAAAGGTTTCACGAGTTTTCAAGCTCATATTTCTGTATAAATGATTAGATAGTTAATACATTTCCAAAGGTCTGTAAATACAGTTATTATTTTAAGCAAAGAGTTAGCAAATGGTGGTTGAAAAATAGTCCTAAAGATAATAAATGGGGACGCGTGTATCACTATTTAAATAGTGTGGTAGGGTTTTTAGTGAATTTAAAGGCTTAGATATCGAGTATACTGCAATGTAAATGTTAATTTATGATATGAGGCTAAGTATATTTGGTAATGGTTTGGTTAGATGATAAGTGGTGTTTAGAATGGGTCGAAAATGATAAAAATTGACACGTGTTTACATAGAGCACGTTTAGGTTCATGCTTTCTTGACTGGTATCATGGTGTAAATGATTCAAGTGTGCAAGAATACTGATATTGATCAATGTAAAATGAATTATTAAGATATATAATATTGTTTTAAGTTAAAAATGGGATGAAATGGAATAATAAGTCCATGGTTGGAATTAGGGATTCGTATAAGACTCTTATAGGTTTTAAAGCTTTGTAAATCTTGGTATATTGTCAAAGTAATGATGGAATAATAATGGATAATGGTTGTAAACGTCATTTTATTTGGTTTACAATGACTTTGGTGTTTGCTTACTTAGAATGAGATGGCTTAGAGAAAGACTAAACGGGTTCAAAAGGTTACATTTAGTGCACAATTAGGTTTCTTGATTTTTCTTGTATAAAATGAAGTATAATGATGAATGGATTATGGAATGATGATTGAACTTGATTTATAATGTTGTAATATTATTAAAACTTATTTTGGTATTGGTTTAGGTTTTTGATGATCGAAAACAAGAAACGGGTTAATGGTTTAGTATTTAGCTCGGTTAGGTTTCTAACTTGGATTTCTGTAATTTCATTGAATGAGAGAAATATGGAATGTAAATTAAGTGTATGACATGCTTTGTAACAGTTGTAAACTTGAAGGAATTGTACAAGAATTCTTAGGACAATGTCGTTAAAATGGCTATTTTAGATTATCGTGCATTAATTACTTATACATTATATTGAAAACTTAATACTTGACTTGGAGAATTTATATTTCAATGAAATGTTAGTATTTACTTGTATAAATTCATTAGTAGCTTGTAAATTCACTTTAAGATATTAACTCTTCAATGGACTTAGAATTTAGAGTATACGATAAACGGTTTAAAGCCGTTTTGATATAACGTTTAATGGTACATATAGGAATAATGTACTTTGGAATAAGGATATGAATGATATTGACTTGACATATTGTGATGTTTGCTTGAAATAAATGTAAGACAGTATGCCATGAGATAGGTTGCTGGCTTGTCAAATTAGTTATGCAAGTTACCTGCTAAAAGAGAATATAGATAATTGTGAAAATAGTAAAAATAAGTTTTGCATTTGATGAAATAATTCTTGGGTAAGGATAAGTCTCCACCCTTACTGAAATCTCGTCCCAGTTTTAAGTTGAAAGTTGTAGTGGTATTGTTTAGAGATAGGTACGGGGTATGAATTTAGGTTAATCAAGGTCACAAGTTCATGTGTGTAATGCATTTATTATTATGTTGTACACCATAATTATAATCACCTCCTTTCACACGTCTACTTATTTTCAAGACTACACCTCTTGATGACAGCCAATAGAATTTCTTCAGATCCTGATAGAACCTGGGTGGATGAAATACTTTGATTTACGAAACACGTGGGTTATGGGCCTACCATGCTTCTGCTATGCTATTGTGATCGTAAAGAATCGTTATTCATTAACCTTTAGAAGTCAACATCGAATAAGAATGCTATCACAAGTCTTTGTCAAAATTTTCATACCTAGTGGTATTAAAATCATTTGACATTGTATAGATTCTTGTGTGTTTCCTTGTTTTTACATTGCAGAATATAGAAAATTTTTAGAATACAGAGATCATGGGATGAGTAATGTCAAGGAATGATTATGAATTTGTAAGAGAGTTGCTAATCAAGTGAGATACAGATTTGGAAATGAATAGATATTAAAGGTAATAATGAAAATGATTAAGGGATTGTTTGTACAAACGGATTGAAAGAAACTTGTTTGTACGTATGTTATATACTTAAGCCTACTTATTTATAATTTGTCACTTACAAAAAGAAGCGTTCAACTTCTTGTAACTGAGAATTTATAAATTCATAGTTCAGAGATTTATAATTTCCTTATTCAAATGAAGAAGTGACCTAATTCATTTCAATAAGATAATCATAAATCGTCTTACCTAAGCATAAAAACACGATATGGTAATGTGTAGAAAATGATATGATCATGAATTGTTAGATAATATTGAGATGTTGATTGTACTGAGGAGAGTATTCAGAGTTTGAAAATAATAGAATCGATGGAATTGACAAATAATGTCGAGTTTTGATATCATCAGATAACAAGATGTAACAGAATCATCACTTTATTAATTCATTGATAACTTTACATATGAAACTCTAAAAGAGTTGATACTTATGCTACGTATCTCGTAGTAGTAACAAACGACAAGGATTGTAGCTTGATGATTGAAGTTTTTAGATTGAAGAAGGATTAAGAAGAAATTTGGAATATCCTCGAGAGTTGTTCTTGGGTAGAAATTCCTAAGTGAACAAAATAAGCTCATCCCTAAGTATGTTTCATGTGGCCTTTGTGTTTGCTTTTGAGCACCGATTCGCATATTCCTTTCTTTCCACAGGCCATACAATAACGAAAACCGTTGTAGATTAGTTCTAGTGTTGATCTTTTGTTTCCGCATTTCTTGGTCAGATGTCGCTACTTGTTGGAAGTCGACACTTGATAAAGTACAAGGACCTATGTGAGTAGGGTGCATCTTACACACAAAGGACGATTGTCCGTATACCGCATTGTGGCAGTAATAAGTCCTGAAGGTTTCTTGCTTCCTGTCTGCTGCCTGGAAGTGATGATTGGTTACGGTTTGTTATTGTTATAGTTTCTGATATTTGATGTTGAAGATGTTTTCCCTTATCCACAGCTTTCCATTTATGGTCATTAGCTTCTTGCATAGAATCATGCTTTATTATTTGATCCATTAATCTCTGGGCTATGTTGATGGCTTCCTCCAAAGTTTGAGGCTTCGAGGCAGTAACATTTCCTTCAATACTTCTAGGTAATCCATTGATGAAGACTTCGATAAGTTTCTTGGCGTTTGGTACCATGTTTGGGCATAAGACGGCTAATTCTTGAAATCTTCTAATGTAAGTCTTAAGATCATTTCCTTTCACAACCAAGTTGTAAAATTCGTCTTCCATTTTTTTGATCTCAGTTCGAGGACAATATTTGTTCGTCAGAAGCCTTTTTAACTCAGTCTAGGTGATTTGATTAGCTTGCTCTATTCCCATAGGCTGGGCATATGCATTCCACCAGGACAAGGCATCATCAGTTAAAGTACCAGTAGCAAATGTTACTTTATTTTCCTCAGCACATCTGCTTCGAGAGAATACTGATTCGGTTCATTCAAACCAGCGAATAAGGCCTACTGCTCCTTCCGTACCATTAAAGTAGAAAGGTTGACAGCTGATAAACTCTTTGTAGTTTCCCGTTTTTACTGTAGGAGTTCCAGTGAGATTACTAGCACTTGCCATGGAAGCAGTCTGTGCTTCCAGGGCCGCAGTAAAATCAGCAGTCAGTTGCCGGATGGCATCCAAAGTTATGGCTGGTGTTTTGGATGTTGACGTCCTTTTGGGAGGCATTCTATCAACATAAGAGAACATGTAGTAAGAATGACATCACAAGTTTAGAAAGGTAATACTTTAAAGAAAATGTGATGCTTAAAATGCTTAAAGAGAAATGCTTATTTTAAGCACTTAGAAGTTATGGTACGATTCATGAAGACGGAGATAATGATACAAATAATGGAGATGATGATGGAAGAGAGAGATAAGTTGGAAACAATAAGGTATGAAACGGGATTTCCTTTATAAATAACTTGCTTTTTTACTGTACATAGTCAAGATTTGACAAGCATTTTTATATATACCACACATCTCGTAGCTTAGGATAAAACTATAACTAGTTTAAGAGTTTGATGATTTTGGAGCAGTAGATTCGAAATCCGACAAGATCTCCATTTTGTTTGGTGAGCGAGCTAGATATATTTTATGAGTTACAACAAGATCACAAATTAAGTATGAGCAAAGGCAATCTTATCCTTTTGCCCTAACCGCTTCTTTTGAAGTTTGATAATCTGAGTACGGATTTTCTTGAGTTCGGTCTTGAGTTCGTTACCATTAGTACGTTCTTCTTCCATTCTCTCAATGCGGTGAAGAGAGAGTTCATCTAAGTAGTTCTAAATATCTTTGACTTGTTTCTCATGATGTTTCAGATATATCTTATCTGAACATTTTCCTATTTCAAATACTTGAGATGGGGTAGAAGTAATAACTGAGAAGGATGGTGATACCAAATTACAAGTTTGATTCCGAAATAAAGTAAATAATGTAGTTGAGGAAGAAGATGGAGAATGGATTCGCTTCTTAGGTGGTAATAGTTCTTCAGGAATAAAGAAATATCAAGGATTAAATAGTAGTGATGGTGGTAATATCAAAGATAGAGTCAAAATAGCTGGTGAAGTAATAGGATATGGTGATGAAATAGGTGATTCCTTAGCATAAAATGCTTGTACGTCCTTCAAACAATGAAAATACCCATTATCATAGTAAATATATTCATAAAGGAAAGAAGCATCCACAATATCGAAGTATACTAAATTGAAATTGATTTGTTTTGTTAAAGAACAAAAGAGATTATAATATAATGATTGGAAAAACACACACATGTAACAAAAAAAACCCAATGCATTTCACAGGAACATTAATGCTCACTCGCTGGGCATTCAGAGCACTAGTTCTGATAAGGGACTTGATGAAAGATTATGAAATTTCTAGCTGGTACATCCATTCTGTAACACCCCCATTTTTACAATATAGCAGCGGAAGCTAATCTGGGGTATTACTTCATGGATACAACAATCATAATCATAGAAAACGACCCAAAAGAGACGTTTATTCAAAAGATATGTTATCATTCATTTCAAATCAGAGTTTTACAAAGGTAGGTCCCAAAATCTAGTTACATACATTGTGAATGATAACAAGTTTAGCCATCTTCGAGTCCATGCCACTCCGTGCCGCAACTTGCTCAATTACCTGAGATAAACATGCTAGAAAGGGTCAACACAAAGGTTGAGTGAAATTCATAGGTTTGATAAGCAGTTTGAATACAAGTCATAGTGTAATAATTGTACAAACACAATTATTATGAAAATGTTATTGTTATGATCTTGGGTCACGTTATTATATACCCGTTATTTGTAATAATTGCAACGAATGCAATTATCATAGTAACAGTGTATTACTGCGTTATTGTCTTGTTTAGTCTGATTTGGTCTTGGTCTTGTATAGTATAGTCTGGTCTAAGCTCATGGCACACAAACTGACTAGTGTATATATATACCCAAAATGATGTATATATATAGAGATAATGGCCCTCGGTGTAGGTACTTGCCATATACCTATGAAATTCAAATATAGTGTGTTTGGTTACCTATCCGGCTAACACAAACAGGATTCGTCAATCCCGATAGATCTATCCATAATATTTGCGTTCACCTGAAAAGTGATTAATGGTCCATGATAATGAGGGACTTTTGGCATAATGTAACTTAGACAGTAGATGTGATAGTGTATCAGGATAGCAATATCACTTGTAAAAAGACATTGTATTCACCTGGTTTAAGCTTGGTATAGTCTTTGAAAAGTAATCACATTGTTATAAGATAAACGAGTATGTAAAAGAGTTTGTAGCAAGCATGTATCCCCCTCGCGGGTTTATAAAACATGTAAATAAGTAAAGGTGAGGTTATGAACTTCACCTGATAGGTAGTTGTAATAAATATTCTGAAATGAAAGCTGCGAACCTTTATCTCCAATCTTATACCGGGGATTGTTGATTATAGTAAAATGATGTAACCAGCACATAGCAACCTGAGTAATATGTTGACTCCTAGGAAGACTCATTGTACTCTAGAAACTTTGTTCAGAGTGTCTAATATTGTTATGAGTTAATTGGAAAGTTGGATTTATTGTCAACGCACCGTTCGGGCCTATCATAATTCAGAAGTCATTCTGTAAACATCGCTGAGGAGCTTTTTGGGCACTTTTAAATCGTAAACCCAACAACTCCAGTCTGAACGTTTATATACAAGATAAACTCCTTAATATGAAGCTCCCTAGTATTGTGATATGATATAATCGGTTTTAAGCGTTTTAATCCATATCTGGAAATGTTAAGCACGAGAAGCGTTAATTAAAGTTATGTCTTGTAAGGTTTTAAACATGATTTTACACTTTTTCAAAATGTTACATTTTAGACCCTGGGGTTTGGAAAATTGCAATTAGGCCCTTGGAGTTTGCACTTTTACGACTTTGGTCCTTTAACTTTAAAAGATATACCAAGTAAAACCTTTTATCTTTTTAAAAGTGACATATAGACCCTTATAGTTATACTTTGATAAATTGACTTTCATTCAGCCCTTCTGTTATTAAGTTCAGAAAGTTACGATATATACCCCTTGCATGGATTATAATTACAAAACATGTCCAAATTGCCATGCAAGCTTATTTTAACATTTCAATAGACATTTATAAGTTATAATAAACTAAAATATGAAGTTTTAACGTAACACAAGTTTAAAATAACAATTCGTTAGGCTAGGAAGCAAAATGGGTCAAATTAGGGTTTCAAAACGTAAACGCGCGGGTTTTAACTTCAATTCCTTCATTAATCAATAAAATTAAAGTGGTTATTTTAAACATTATTAGCATGCTAGGATAGATTAATAACATATTTAATCTTTATAACATTTAGTTTTAAGAAAAACATGAAATTAGGGTTTTGGGTGTACGGTTTTGGATCAAAATGGAAAATGAGCATGAATTGAGTTATGAAACTTTAACAAGAGTATATTTAGGATCATATGAACATTATAAGGGTGTAGTAGCAGAAGTAGAACATTCAAAACCTAGGTTTGAGCTTCAATGATCAAATGGCAAAAATGGGTCGTTTCGGGTAGTATTTCCACTCGTACGCCTTGTATATTCACTCCAAGGCTTCAATTCTTCAGGGCTTCGCTTCTTGAACTTCTTTAATGATCCTAGGATCATATGGGAGCAAAGGATTGCTGCCTATAAGGGTTATAGAGGAGGAGGTGTGGTGCAAGTTTGAATGGAGCATATGAGGCCCTATTTATAGTATTTTAGACAACAGGTTAAGGAAGCCCATTGGTTCTTTGTGAGACACTTTGTTTACAATGCTACTATATGATGGTTTTGAGGCTATGGAGGAGTTGTGTTGGTTTAAGAAGCTAAAGTGTATGGTATGGAAGGTGTTGGTGGTGCCACGGACTGAAGTAGCAAAAAGGAGAGGCCATGTGCCTCGTGGCTTATCTAGGCAAAAGAAGAGCCATGTGGCCTTCATTATTGACCAAGAGAAGGTCCAAGCTGCTGGGTAAGATGCTAAGGGACATCTAGAAGGAATACTTGGTGGTTATTTGCACATGGTAGGGTTTTAAATGGGTTAAAAATGATATAGAAAGGGTGCGGGTTAGATATGGACTCGACAAGGTTTTCATAAGTTTTCTTGGTTATAATTCGAACACATTGATCAAGGATTGTTAAAATATGATCTTAAGGTCTGTAAATAAGTTTATTTGCAAAGATTAGCAATTGGTTTAGGTTAAAACGAGTCTAAAATGAAGTAATGGGGTCGCGGTTCTTAAATGGTGTGGTTTAGGGTTTTTAGTGAATTTAAGGCTTAGATTTCAAGTATACTTGCAATGTAAATGTTAATTTATGTTTATGAGACTTATATATTGGATAATTAACAAAAAATGATAAGTGGTTTGGTTTAGAATGGGTCGAAATTGAGTAAATAAGGTCATGTGTTCACATAGAGCTCGTTTAGGGTTTCTTTAGCTTTCTTGGCTTGTAATTCGTGTGTAAATGATCAAGGGTGATATAATACTTATCTTGAGCAATGTAATATGAATTATTAATGATATTTTATAGTTGTTTTAAGTTAAAATGGGTTGAAATGGAATAATAAGCCATGGGTTGAAATTAAGGTTCGTATAAGACTTTTAGGGTTTTCTAGCTTTGTAAATCTTGTATATTGTCAAAGTAATGATGGATAATAATGGATAATGGTTTGTAAACTCATTTTATGGGTTTACAATGACTCTTGGTTGCTTACTTGAGAATGAGATGGTTAGAGAATGAGTAAACGGGTCAAAGTTACATTTAGTGCACAATTAGGGTTTCTTGGATTCGTTTCTTATATAATTGATGTAGAATAATGAAATGATGATGGAATGATGATTGAACATGATTTATAATGTTGTAAATTAAGTTATTACAACTTATTTGAGTATTGGTTTAGGTTTACAATGGATAAAAACAAAGAACGGGTCATAGTGTAGTATTTAGCTCGGGTTAGGGTTTCTAAGTTTTGAATTACGGTTTTAAAAGTAAAAATGTGTATGAAAGTTTATGAATAGAATAATTAGGGTTTAAACATTGTATATTGAGTGTAGTAGCTTGTACACAAGTGATGGTGAAGAAATTGTAATGAAAACGGAGGAAAAACGGCTATTTTAGATGTTATGCTTAATGATTTGTACACTGTGCTTTGAAAACTTGTACTTGACTTAGAGGGAGTTTATATTTCAATTGAAATGCTATATTACTTGTATATATGCCTTAGTAGCTTGTACATTCACTTTAGATATTAATCCTTTATAGAATTAGGGATTAGAGGTATACGATAACGGTTTAAAGCCCGTTTTGATATAACGTTGAGAATGGTACATTATAAGAATAATGTACTTTGTAAAAAGGATATGAAGATATTGACTTGACATGATATGATGTTTGCTTGAAATATATGAAGACAGGATGGCCATAGATAGGTTGCGTGAGCTTGTCTACTTTAGTTATGTAAGTTACCTTGCTTAATGAGATATTGACAATGCAAGTAATGTAATAAAGCGAAAAAATTTCCCATACAATTGTGATAATAGTAAAATAAGTTTTGCATTTGATGAAAATTCTTGGGTTGTTATAAAACAAGTGCAAGAAAAGGATTCTTTAGTGAAAACAGTTTCTGATCTCAAAAATGATTTAAAACTGGAAGAAAACCGAAATATTGATAGAGAAATTGCTTTAGAAAAGAAAATTAAGCAACTTGATAATATCATTTTCAAAAGAGGTCAATCTGCGCAAACTGTTCATATGATGACTAAATCCAAAATTTGTTATGATCATTCCATAAAACATGCTACCGGTTTTGAAAAACCTTTCTATCTGAAGAAAGTTCAGGAGTCAAAGCCAAAACTGTATGACGGGAATGTCATTCTTAAAATGTATGCTATTGTGATTCCTGATTCTGATGAGACATTAATGCTTTGTGAAGAGAGTCGTTCAAATATGCTTTTGAAAGAACAAGATCCAATGATTGTAAAACATAAAGTGAACACTAAACCTATTAATTATGCGGTTCTTAATAACGATTACAACAAAAGATTTATTCGACAAACTGATTTATATAGTGAACATGCCTATTGGAAAGCGACTTCGGTCACACCTTTAGACCCATCTCCTTCTTCCACAACCAACAAAGTTGAGGTTCCAAAAGAACTTCCTAAAGTGAGTATGGTGAATACTAGCTTGAAAGAGCTTAAACGCCATCTTACTGGCTTTGATCAGGTTGTCAAAGAAAGAACTACTGCCACAGCTATCACTAAGGGCACGTGGGGGTTTGAACATACAAAGGCTTGTTTTCGAGATGAAATTATTCCGTTTATAAAAGAATATAAATACTTCAATAATTTCAATCATACTGGTTATAAACTTTGCCGATGTCCAAAATGTCTTTTATAAATGGAAAACAGTCTGTCCGAACAAACATCGCTGAGTCCCAAACTTTCGAAGTTAAAATGAATCAAGTTTTGAATAAAAATGAACGACTCTTGGCACAAGCCATTGATCATGATATATTGTACAAACTGTTGTAAATTTGTCTGCGAATGATGGTTGTGAAACTGTGAATGAATGTTAAAAGTGTCTCGAACTCAAGACTGAGCTTCTCAACAAAAAGGATTTTGTTGATAAAGAAACTTACGATAAACTTTGTAAGAGTGTTACAACTCTTGAAAAACATTGCATCACTTTGGAAACTAATTCTTAAATTAATCAAGAAATTTTTCAACAGAAAAACAGTGTTTTAGATAAAAATGCTCCGAGTTTCACTCAGTTGTTTGAATTAAGTGAATTGAAAGCTCAGTCTCAAGGGAAAGACACAATCATTGTCAAGTTAAAAGAGCAAATTAAGTCCTTAAGAGGAAATGTGGATGATAGTAAAGTCAAAATGGACATGGATGAAATTGAGACTCTTAACATTGAATTGGAACATAGAGTGACAAAACTTGTTGCTGAGAATGAGCATTTGAAACAGACTTATAAGAAACTTTATGACTCGATTAAACCAAAACGTGTTCAATCAAAAGAACAATGTGATGCGTTAATCAAACAAGTCAATATAAAGTCTGGGGAAATTTCTGATTTAAATGCAAAACTTCAGGAACAAGGTTTGGTCCTAGCAGCCCTAAAAAATGAGTTAAGGAAACTTAAAGGAAAAGCTTTAGATAAGGAGGCTATTGAGACCCACTCTGTTGATCCAAAAGTGTCTAAGGATAATATGGAACAATCACAGCCCTGAAATTTGTTGAATAAAAGGACTAAGCTCACATCCGCTTATAATTAAGCCAACTCAGGAAGAAGCTTTGGTCCTTAAGGATATAGTCGAACATGTAAAAGCGAATTATCCTCAAGATTCACTTTTAGAGTCTGCCTTTAGGTATACCAAAGTCATTCAGGAATTGCTTTCACACATAAGTAGGACTTGCCCTAGCATCAACAATTTTGATCCTCAATTAGTTGCGGTCACACCGAGGAAAAAGGACAAGAAAGTTAGGTTTGCCGAATCACTCACATCCACAGAAAACACAAAAACAGACTCGACTTCAAACATAGTTTCTAACAAGCGTGTGTTGCATTCTACAGGAGTAAGACTTTCTACTAGTGCTAGCGGATCACAGCCTTCAGGCAATACCAGGAATGATAAGATTCAGCAAACACCAAGTAGTAATTCGAAAAATAAAGTAGAAGCTCACCCTAGGAACGTTAAATCTAGTTTGAATAAAAGGAATGGTACTGTTAAAGTTAATGGATCTGCGTCTGTGCAGAATTCCAAGAAACATGATAATTCTGATTATGTCTGTATTAACGATGATGATTGCATGTCTTCTGATAATTTGTGTGTTTCTAATTCTATGAATGATGTGAAATTCCGTGCTAAACCTAAGAAGAAAAAATCTAAGGAAGAGATTTGGAAACCAACAGGAAAAGTGTTCACTAAGATGGGATATATTTGGAGACCTACCGGTCGGACCTTCACTATAGTAGGAAATGCGTGCCCTTTAACTAGGATTACCACTACTAATGAAGTGCCTTCTAGGAAACCAATAGTTCTAGAATCTGAATCACCCAAACCTGTGGTTAATTTGGTATATTCAAGGAAACCTAGGAAGAATAAGAATACTGAGTCCGTTAGCAAAACTGAGGTTATAAAAACAATATCTGCTAACAAACAGGAACCCAGTAAATTATGGGGATTCACAAAAACCAATGTTCCATCTACTTCTCTTAATGAATGCAGGTTGTCCAAATCGTCCTCTGGTATTTGGACTCCGGTTGCTCGAAGCACATGACCGGAGATCGCTCTCAGCTCACCAATTTCATTAGTAAATTCTTGGGTACAGTTAAATTCAGAAATGATCAAGTTGCAAAGATAATGGGTTATGGAGACTATCAGATTGGGAATGTTACTATTTTAAGGGTTTATTACGTTGAAGGACTTGGGCATAATCTATTTTCTGTAGGACAATTCTGTGATTCCAATCTCGAAGTGGCTTTTCGTCAACACACATGCTTCATTCGCAATCTAGAAGGTGTTGATTTATTGACGGGATCTCGAGGGGATAATCTTTATACACTCTCACTTGGGAATATAATGGCATCCTCTCCCATTTGTCTATTGTCAAAGGCGTCTAAAACCAAGTCCTGGTTATGGCATCGTCGTCTATCTCACTTGAACTTTGGTGCTATTAATCATCTTGCAAGACATGGACTTGTCCGAGGTCTCCCTAAGCTCAAGTTTGAAAAGGATCACTTATGTTCTGCATGTGCATTAGGCAAAAGTTCAAAGAAACCCCACAAACCCAAATCTGAGGACACCAATCAAGAAAAACTCTATCTGTTGCATATGGATCTGTGTGGGCCAATGCGTGTCGCGAGTGTCAATGGAAAGAAGTACATCCTCGTTATTGTCGACGACTACTCTCGATTTACATGGGTAAAATGTTTGCGATCAAAAGATGAGGCTCCAGCTTTTATTATCAACTTTTTGAAGATGATCCAAGTACGGCTTAAGGAAACCGTTCGTCGCATCAGAACAGATAATGGAACTGAGTTTGTTAATCAGACATTGCGTGAATATTATGAGAAGGTTGGCATCTCTCATGAAACATCAGTTGCACGCTCTCCACAGCAAAACGGTGTTGTTGAAAGACGAAATCGTACGCTAATTGAAGCAGCCCGCACTATGTTAATTTATGCAAAAGCTCCTTTATTTCTATGGGCCGAAGCGGTTGCCACAGCCTGTTATACCCAAAATCGTTCCATGATACGTCGTCGTCACGGTAAAACACCATACGAGCTTTTACACGACAAACCTCCCGATCTATCGTATCTACATGTGTTTGGTGCACTCTGCTACCCAACGAATGATAGCGAGAATTTGGGCAAGTTACAACCGAAGGCTGACATTGGTATTTTCATTGGATATGCACCCACGAAGAAAGCATTCCGGATTTACAACAGACGTACCAGACGAATAATTGAAACCATTCATGTTGACTTTGATGAGCTGACCGCGATGGCTTCTGAACACAGCAGTTCAGGACCCGCACTTCATGAAATGACTCCTGTAACAATCAGTTCAGGACTCGTGCCAAACCCTCCTTCTTCAACACCATTTGTACCACCTTCGAGATCTGACTGGGATTTGTTGTTTCAACCAATGTTTGATGAGTCACTTAATCCCCCGCCTTATGTTGATTTACAAGCACCAGAAGTCATTGCTCCTATTCCTGAAGCAGTTGCACCTGAACATGTTGTATCAACTGGCTCACCTTCCTCAACTACAGTTGATCAAGATGCACCATCACCAAGTAACTCTCATACAACACAAGAAACTCAAACTCCTATCATTTCTCATAATGTTAAAGAAGATAATCATGATATTGAAGTCGCACATATGGGTAATGATCCGTACTTTGGTATTCTAATTCCAGAAGTTACTTCTGATCAATCCTCATCATCAGATGGTATTCACACAATTGTGCCTCCCGATCACCAAGTTTCTGAACACAATAGCAAATGGACTAAGGATCACCCACTTGAGAATATAATCGGTGATCTCGATAGACCAGTTTCCACACGACTACAAATCCATGAACAAGCCTTATTCTGCTACTATGATGCCTTTCTCACATCAGTCGAACCTAAGAACTACAAAGATGCATTAACTCAAGCATGTTAGATTAAAGCTATGAAAGAGGAACTTAATGAATTTGAACGTCTTAAAGTTTGGGAACTTGTTCCTCCTCATGATAAAGCTTTTGTCATCACTCTTAAGTGGATCTATAAGGTTAAGCTTGATGAGTTAGGAGGTATTCTGAAAAATAAGGCTCGATTAGTCGCTCATGGTTATCGTCAAGAAGAGGGAATCGATTTTGAAGAGTCCTTCGCTCCAGTTACAAGATTAGAGGGTATACGAATTTTTCTAGCGTTTGCTGCTCATATGAACATGGTCGTCTATCAAATAGATGTGAAGACTGCGTTTCTGAATGGTAATTTGCGGGAAGAGGTTTATGTTAGCCAACCAGACGGATTTGTGGATCCAGACAAACCTAACTACGTATTCAAGCTTAAGAAATCTCTTTATGGGTTGAAACAAGCTCCACGCGCGTGGTATGATATGTTGTCTTCATTCCTGATATCTATTGACTTCTCAAACGGCTTAGTAGATCCTACTCTGTTCATCCGTAGAGAAGACAAAGAACTACTAATGGTACAAATATATGTCGATGACATTATCTTTGTTGCATCTACTCCTGAACTTTGTGATCTATTCGCTAAAATCATGTGTTCAAAATTCAAGATGTCGATGATGGGTAAAATCTCATTTTTCTTAGGACTACAGATTTCTCAAAGTCCCAGAGGCATCTTCATAAACCAATCTAAATATGCTCTTGAATCACTAAAGAAATATGGCTTTGAATCTTGTGACCTAGTGGATACTCCCATGGTGGAGAAATCCAAACTGGATGAGGATAAAGAAAGGAAAGCTGTAGATCCATCACACTATCGTGGTATGATTGGCACCCTCCTTTATCTTACAGCCAGTAGACTTGACCTACAATTTGCTATATGCATGTGTGCCCGGTATCAGGCTCGGCCTACCGAAAAGCACTTAAATGCGGTAAAAAGGATCTTTCGGTATCTAAAAGGAACCGTACATCGGGGACTTTGGTATCCGAAGGATTCTTCCATTGCACTAACAGCATTTGCAGATGCGGATCATGCTGGTTGTCAAGATACACGCCGTAGCACATCTGGTAGTATACAACTTTTGGGTGATAGACTTGTGAGCTGGTCGTCTAAAAGGCAGAAAAGCGCTGCGATATCCAGTACGGAAGCTGAATATATTGCTTTGTCCGGTTGTTGTGCTCAAGTCCTTTGGATGAGATCACAACTTACCGACTATGGCTTTGGATTCAATAAAATTCCAATGTACTGTGATAACAAAAGCGCTATTGCCTTATGCTGCAACAACGTTCAACATTCCAGATCCAAGCATATAGACATCAGATTTCACTTCATCAAGGAGCATGTTGAAAATGGTGTGATCGAACTTTACTTTGTCAATACGGAGTATCAATTGGCGGACATCTTCACTAAAGCTCTTGGCCGAGAAAGAATTGAATTTCTAATCAACAAGCTGGGTATGCGAAGTTTTACGCCGGAGACTCTGAAAAAGTTGGCAGATGACGTTGACGAATAGTGGTGGTACCTATTCGAATATCCTTTGTATCATATGTATATAATATAACTCAGAAAAACCAAAAATATTTTCTTTTTATATAAATTTTTCAAAAACAAAATACAAAATTAAAAAATGAGAAAAATACAAAAAGAAGTTTTCAAATGGCATGTCTTCTGAAAATCGATAACATTTACGGTCTTAGAAATGTCATTCAACAATGATACGAGCCTGTAAATGAAGTTCGAGCAGAAGTTTCTAATGTTTTCAAAACATGCCATATGGCTTGCTATTATTTCAGATAGTAACCCGCTTTTCACCTTGAGGAAAACATGTCGTCTAAAAGACAGTTGTTCCTAACAACGGGAATTTATTCTCGGGCATGGTCTACTTTAAAGGCAAGTATTTCAAAAAGAAATATTGTTCTCTCAACGGGAATTTATTCTCGGGCATGGTCTACTTTATGACCATGCAAAGGCTTGTGATTACTTTGCATCCCAACCCGTGCTTCATAAATTTCCATAAATGTACACTTCAGTGCATTTATGTGTATAAATAAGAGAAATCTTATTTATCTTGGTGTTTGTTGTTTTGTCACATACAAAATCATTCCATCATCTAAAAATAATTTTCAAGGTACATTTGACCTCTCAAACAACGACTACAGTTCTTTAAATAGAAAAAGGGTCATTGTTTGAGGGGGAGAGAATGTCTAATCTCTTCGTCTTGATAAAATGAGCTTTTAAAGGGACAAGATTTTTAAACAATAACGTACTATCTCTTGTGCAAAAGTTAACTTGTTTTACCTTGTTGTGTACCTTATGTTCGGTACTTGTTTATGCCTTAGGGTGTATAGATTGCCATTTAAGTCTATAGGTGTGCAAGTATAAAACTTTAGGGACCAAAAGTGCTAATAGTTTAACTTTATTTCACCTTATAAAACTTAAATGCAAAACTTATATGACATCTAAACAAGAAGGGCCAAATGTGGTAAACTCAAAATATAGGTAATTTACACCCCACCCCTCACCCCGTTTGGTTTCCACTGTTCCCCCCCCCCCCCCCCACACAAACACACTAAACACACACAACACGCACACTCGTCCCAATCGCATCACCGCAAACAAAGTGAAGCATAGTCACTCAGTTTCATCTCTACGGATAATTTTAATTCTTGAACTTCCAACATCTAATCAACTCGAATCCCAAAGGAATTGATCGTTTTCACCTCTATTGATCGCAGTTTCCCTAATTCTAAAAATTAGGGTTCCTAAAATCAAAAAGGGGTTAAAACTTTAAATTGGAATGAGGGGCTTTTGTATGTTAGGAGTAATATATGTATAGGTTAATCAATTTTACCAAATCGGTTGTGATTTGAACATGTTCTTGACTGTTTTGTGCTCAAAAATATAGAAATATGCTAAATGATGTATAAATTATATGTGTTTTGTGTGGGATTGTTGTAACATTCAATATAAGTGTTATGTGAATCGAACGAGCATGAAAACGTATGGACCGATCGAGTGATTTGAAATATGAACCGATCGAGTGATATAAAGTGTGGACCGAACGAGTGTCCATTGTATAGTACCGAACGAGTGATACCTAGTGAGGACCGAACGAGTGAACCAGTGAATAGACCGAACGAGTGAATTCTAGTGAGGACCGAACGAGTAAATCATTGAATGGACCGAACGAGTGAATTCTAGTGAGGACCGAACGAGTAAATCATTGAATGGACCGAACGAGTGAATTCTAGTGAGGACCGAACGAGTAAATCATTGAATGGACCGAACGAGTGAATTCTAGTGAGGATCGAACGAGTAAATCATTGAATGAACCGAACGAGTGAATCCTAGTAAGGACCGAACGAGTGAATCAATGAATGGACCGAACGAGTGAATCCTAGTGAGGACCGAACGAGTAAACATTATCATGGACCGATCGAGTGTAAAATGAATGAAACCAGATCTAGTGCATACTTATGTGCGTCAAACCCAATAATTTAAAAGTGTGATCCAAGAGATGAAAATGTATTAGAAGCATAACTCAATTTTGTGACATAACACACTAAGATTAAGATTATTCCACTAAGGTTAAAGTAAACAATCCACTTAGTTTAAAATAGACATTAAAAGATTGACAAAAACCAAGGTTAACTAAATTCAACATAGTATGTTACAATAGGTGTTTTTTGTCTCATCACGTTATTATCCTATCTAAGATGATCGAACCTAAAAAGTGCTAACTGTCATAAATGTTCTTATGCATGAATGATATCGTGTCACAACAATAAACTACACTCACTCTTTCTTAATAGACTCATGGAAAATCTCAATAGCAGATCAGATTGCTTTGGATGATGCTTTAGTTGCTCCTTCCAACCGACATAAGATAGGTAAAATGCAATCTTATATTAAGCTCGATGTCACATCAAAGAAGCAACTCTTCAAGTAGTCTAACGATGTGTTAAAAACTCACTCCCTTCTACAAGGCTTCCAAGTTTCAGCTGATGTTCCGAGATCTAATATGCAAAAGAATTCTGGGGGCCTCTTACTCAGCTTAGTCATAACCATCTGATTGATTCAAGATGAATAACAAAAAGCACATCCAGATCTTGATCAATTCAAAGACATTCTCAAATTTTGCCCTAAAGTCGTAGATAAGAAGTTTTGAAGCACCACACTCATTGAGAAGGAGATACGCGCATTTCTAGCCAGTCTTGGTCACTCTAGAGAAATAAAGAAGATCACTAAATGTTAAAGTCAATAAGCTTCATCAAACCCAGTAGATCATTTGCTGCTATTCAAGATCAACAAATGTCCCAGTGGTAAACCATCGCCAATCCTACGACAGTCTTACCTTCGTCTTTCTTAAAAGACTCAAATCATGTGGGAATGTACAATAACAAAAGTTTGATTATGCATATTCTTCTGTTGGAGGACTTCATTTGAAGATTGAGAACAAATACGAAAAGGCAATGAAAGTACTATCCTCGTTTCACCAAGCTAGTCGTCAACTTTGTCATGGATAAAGACCCTTCAATTCCTCGAAGAAACAAGGTAAATTGGCATTATGCCAGAGATGACCCAATGTTCACAACAATCAATGTCATCTCAAGGAATGAAGACAACACAGATATGATTACGAGACTTATCCTGCCAGTAACCAGTTAACCAACGAGGACTCGCACTCGATCATACAAAGAGTACTATGCTATTTGCTTCAAAGACGAAAAGGAATAAGAAGAAAGCCAGATACAGATACAACCACTAAGCAAAGCCATCCACAGTCCCCAAAGAAAAGAAAGAAAAGAAGTTAGGAAAAGGAAAGCAGAAGGCTAAAGAGTTAGAGACTATCTCTGAGGCGGTGATGACAGAAGCTGAGCAACTCAAGACAATCACCAAGAGAAGCCGTAAAGAGACTCATAACTCTCATGCCAGCGGGTCCGGTGCAGATGAAGGAACTAGTGTTTCACCAGGGGTTCCCGATGCACCTGATTATGACTCAGATGATGTTATCTCCTGGAAGTCGAGTGAAGATGATCAAGCTGATGATAAAAATGACAATGATGAGAATGCTCAAGATGATGCAAATGATGATAAAAATGACGATGATGAAAACGTTCAAGATGATGATGATGAAGCACAGACTGAATCAGAAGATGATGGTGATGATTTCATTCATCCAAAGCTCACAACTCATGATGATGAAACAACACATGAAGAGGAAACTGATGAAGATGATTCCTTCGATCCAATAGTTTCCTGACCACCTTCCGTGTTTCATCCTTAGATGATGAAGACAGTGCCAATGAAATTGAAGGGGTGGATGTTGAAGGAGAAAAGTCGGATGAAGATGCTACAGATGAAGAGGACCAAGGAAATGAAACGGACAAAGATACTAATGCCAGTCTTGAAGGAAGAAATGATGTAATGACAGATGTTATATTGCCCCAGGTTCAAGCAACCCAGGAAATTGAAGACTCTCATGTGACCCTAACTCCGGTTAAACCCTGATGGCAACAAAAGCTCTTATGTATCGACCAGGCTTCGTCTTCCAACATGCTGAATCCAAATCAGATACAGGTTTGATTCTATATTTTAACAACATGCTGAAGCCACCTCGCTAATAGATACTCCTGTCACTGGGGCCCCCCCCCAAATTTTATTTTTGGCCCGGAAAAAAGCACCAACTTATTCCCTTCTCTGCAGCAACCAATCAACCTCCAACACCAATCTATCTTCATTCAATTACAACAACCCACCAATCCTACCACCGCAACTACTCAAGCTCCCACTTCAAAATCTTCCTAACTTGCTTCGTTGTTTTGGTTTGGATTACAGAGCTAGAAAGCGTTGAGAAGACAACTTCTCGAACACCAAACAAACAAATCAATATGCTGAAGCACTCTATTCCATTCCTGGCATCGTTGACCAGTACCTGGCAAATAAACTAAGTAAGCCAGTAGAATTTGAGTCTAACTGAAGTATGATAGAATTCGAGAAGAGGCTCAAGCTGAAAATCAACAATTCCTTGATTCAATCGATGAAGGAATGAAGAAAGTAATCAAGGAACAAGCAAGAAAAGAAAGTCTCAGAAAAGATCACTTCAAAAAGTTGTGATGTTAGTAAACGAACAACTTCGAGTTCTGAGGTTCTGGTACGATCGTCAAAGGAAGCCAAGACGTCTTATGCTGTAGCTGCTAATCTTTCAGAACTAGAGCTGAAAAAGATCTTAATTGACAAGATGGAAGCTAAACAACTCTATCAACAGGTCAGACATTCAAAGCAGCTCTACAAAGGCATTATTGATTGCCGTATGAAGCCGACAAAATTCTGCTAGATACTTATGGCGATACGGTCACAATAAAAAGACCTCGAGACGGAGCAGATGATGATCAAGAACCCTCCGTTGGAACAGACCAGGGGTCCAAAGAAGGAAGGTCAGGAAAAGAACCTGAATTTACCAGTACTCCAAGAGAAACGACAACCATGACAGCAGGAAAGACTACTACAGGTTCTAAGACTCACAAGCAATCTGCTAGCCAATCTGCTCCGGTAGAGGAAACTATGCAATCTACAGACGTCTTTGAAGCACCTACACACCAGGAGTTTGAAACAGGTATCCATGATGAACAAGCGGAAGAAGAGGTCCATCATCTTCCTGACTGGTTTCAACAACCTAAACGACTACCTTCTCCTGATCATGCATGGAACAAGTCTGTACCTGCCGTTCATGAATCTGTCCAACCTTGGCTAAGCAATCTGGCAAGAAGACAAGACCCTCGAGAGTCATTCGATGAGCTAACAGACACTACATTTGACTTCTCCGCTTTTGTAATGAACCGGCTAAATGTTAAAACACTAACACCTGAATTGTTAGTAGGTCAAACATTTGAGCTGATGAAAGGCACATGCAAGAGCTTGACTGAACTTGAATACTTTTGTGAAGAAGTCTACAAAGCCACAACAGAAAAATTAGACTGGATCAACCCCGAAGGCCGCCAATATCCTCATGATCTGCGAAAGCCACTACTGTTGGTTCCAAATTCTCAAGGTCGTCATGTTATACCATTTCATCACTTCATCAATAACGACCTTGAGTACCTACGTGGTGGTGAGTCAAGCCGCAAGTACTCTACTTCAGTTACGAAGACCACGGCTGCAGATTACGGGCATATTAAATGGATAGAAGACTTAGTGCCCAACTCAATGTGGAGTCAAATGATAGTCAACTACGACAAATTTGCTCTTTAGGGAATCTTACATTGGGGCAAAAAGCGAAGACAGTTCTATGCTATTGCGACCACAAGGGAATCAGCTCATGACGTCTACTCAAAAAGAAGAATTATTGCTGTCACAAAGGTGGAAATAGTCGAATGGCAAAACTACAAGCATCTTGACTGGATTACTGTACGGAGGGATGACGACATTCTTTACAAGTTCAAAGAAGGCGACTTCCACAGACTTCGGATCCAAGACATTGAAGACATGCTGCTTCTTCTCGTGCAGGGAAAGGTGACAAATCTCAACGTTGAAGAACGTATTGCATTTAATGTCTCCTTAAGAATGTTCACAAGAAGTGTTGTCATCCAAAGGCGTGTGGAAGATCTTCAATTGGGTGTTGAAAGCTATCAAAAGAAACTCAACCTCACAAAGCCTGACACGTACAGATCCAATTTGAGAAGAAGAGACGCTTACACACCATACTCCGATCCCAGAGGATTCATCTATGAGAACAAAGACAAGAAGAACAGATTGATGCGCATTGACGAACTACACAAGTTCAGCATTGATCCATGACGAATCTACACAATTTAGCGATGGTACTCTCGATGATGTTCGGACTGCTCTGAATGATCGCCTCAAGGGAATCAGAATGGAGTATCTGCCTCAGACTTTTTGGAGCCAACGTGACAAAGTAAATGCAAGAGCTATGATTCAGGCAATTGACAAAAGACTAAAGACAAGGAGGATCATGCGGAGTTTGGAGAGATTTGTTGGTGGAAGACCATACGGGGGTGACTTACGGCTACTTCAAAGGACCATATGATTTATCATATGTTGTTCTCATCTTATAAGGTCAATCCTCGTAAATATTATCTTGTGAATGGTTAATTTAAACCTTAGTGTAGATTTTTGGTGAAAAAATAAGATGTGCTCGAGTACAAATTTTTCAAGAATTTCTTAGTAAATTCAAAATCTTTCAAATAATTGTACTCGGCACCATCTTATAATCCCTCAAAAGTTGAGGGGGAGCAATAATATGTTCCAATCTGCTAGAATACATCATTTTGTCCCCGAACGGTTAATCAATTGATATCCAAAATATCAAGGGATTAACATTTTGGATAAGGGGAGAAAATGTGATTAACCTGGACTTAATGTATATTGACAGAAGTAATCAATTAAAATGGACTCGATGCACTCCACACTTAGCATGTACTACGATTACGATGCACATGTTAAGGGGGAGCTTTTAGTGATGATTAAAAACATTCAAAGTGTAAACCTTTTGATATTTATATCAAACACTTTGAATGAATTTTTCAATGATTTTGGTTTGTAATGGTGATGGAATACCCTAAAAGACCGACCATGTACTTAATTTTATGGAGTTATAAGGTGGTTAGGTATAGGTATTCAAATCCCATGATCCAGCCAGAACCGGAGGGATCTACCCAGGGATATCCACTAGTTAGTGTAGAAGTCCTTAGGTATGATTAAAAAGGAGAAAAAGTGAGAATCGGGAATAATGCCGACTGAGATGGAGCTAACACTGGAACAAACCCAACAAGGTGTTAGTTATGAAGTCTCGGTAAGCATTGAAGGGGTTGAAGAATGAAAAAGAAATGTAAGGATAAAGGGTGAAAAGAAAGAAGCCCTCCATACACTTAGGCAGAAACCGGGTCAATACATATGCTGTCAGAAACACTTAGGTGTTGTCTGACATTGAAGACAGTCATGGACCCAGTGACGCTATGCACAAACCCCTCCCAGCCACTCAAAGTCGGAAAGACTTTGTTTCAAAACTCACGGAGATACACTCATTTCTATTGACTTTCTCACTCCGAGTTAGTTGATATTGAAAAGGTGGCACTCAGCTCCAGCCTCCGATCACTAAAATTAAAAGTGCACTATTGAGTCTAGAGCCAAAAGAGATCATCCATTAATCTCATTAGGACACTTGTCATAATTTAGCTTGTTATCTCACACAATGTGAATATCAAGTAATATCATTAGAGTCCTACGCAAGATCCTTGTGATTTTGCCAGAACATCCGAGTGATACTTAGGTATTCACAATGAAGATGGAAATCCTGCTTGAGCCAACATCAAACAAGCTCATGGTAGGTGACTTGTGCGATTCTTATGAATCAAGCTTGTGACAACTGGAAAGCAACAATGGTGCGATTCTTTATGAATCAAACTTGTTCCAGGTTATGGATCAACGGTTAAAGAATTTTGAATTGCTTAAAACTCTCGATGTGTCACAAAACCACTTTAGCAAGTGACACGTCGATTGATTTTCAAATCGATTTTCTATATCAATCGGTGAGATAGTAACTCACTGGTTCACTCTTATCGTGCTGTCTGCTTTGAGACGTTCCGATAATGAGAACATGCTGAGTACGATGAATCTAATACTTATGTGTTAGAAAGATTCAATACTACAGCTGGAAATCCTGTCAAGAAGATTCTTCTTAAATTGAATCTATCTGATCACAGGTCGATCCTCACGGATTTGAAGGTTACTCCAACCAAACCTGGGCGAATGACAAAGCCATATTCGTCCCCCCGCTTTATTGCTAACTGTTTTATGCAGGCTATTTAAAGATGGTGGTGGAGGTTCCTGATTCCAGCTGACTCACAAGATCCATAGCCACATGCTCATACCCGACCGACAAACATAAAGACATCATGAAAGCTCAAGTACATGTTTCAAGACTTCCGCTACTCTGATACCGTACGTCTTTCTTGAAGTGACGAAGTATTAAAGTCAAAGAATTTCAAAGAAGTTTCCGTCACTCTGATACCGAACGTCTTTCTCGAAGTGACGAAGTGTTAAAGTTAAAGAATTTCAAGAAAGATGCAACATTAAAGCTTTTCAAGTCAACAAATCAAGAAAGGTATGAGCATGTCGGTCCAGAAGTCACAAGTTACACAAGATGGCAAGATTCATTAAGATGGCGAAGAGATTGTGCTTGGTTGATGATCTCAAGATGCTCAAGATCACAATGTCAAATACAAGTTCAAGGAACAAGCTCAATCCAGAAATCAATGATCACTACAACATACTCACAGGAGAATGTCAAAAGGACGAGCTAAAGACTAAAGACAAAGCATAGTATGCTAGGCTTAAAGTTTTGTAAAATGGAGTGACCTCCCTTAGGGGGAGATTGTTGGAAACACAAAAAGTGTCGGTCACTTCCAAGTTGTAATAGTCTTAGCTCGTAGTTTATGTAATGATTAGATTAGTAATCTAGTCCGGCCCAAGGCCCATGGGAAGCCCATCATAGCCCATGGGCCGGCCAATCCATGTACTATATAATCCCTCTCCTAGCCTTGGAGAGGGGTTGGTTGTTTCATTTTTCCATTTTCCACATAGTAATACACTTCATCCATTCCATCACTTTCTCTCTCTAAACATCACAACCCACATCTCTCTCTTGTTCTTGGTTTAGATCATAAGATTACATGTTTCTTTAGCTCATGTCTTAGTCAACATTATTCCTATTTCTCATTCTTCTCCAAATCATACATGAGGACTGTTATTTCTAACTATGGAGTGTCCTTGGGTAGATCCCTCCGGTTCTGGTTAGATCATATGACTAATTCCTAACCTAACCACTTTATGACTTCACATCATCATAAATTAATAGGTTGTTGGGTATTTGATCGTCACCATAAAACCTTGTTTGAAAATCAATCAAAGTATTTGATAGAATATCAAAACGTTTGACACTTTGAGAGTTTCATCTTTTGGAAAACCCCCCCTACACACGTGCATCAATAAACGAAAGTGTTTCGCATATGCGGGTAAGAGTGAAAAGCACTTAGAGTCTTTTAGACCACTTATTATTTTCTAGATCACATTTTAATCATATTTCTCCCTTTATTTTACATACTAAGTCACTTAGGGTGTGTTTGTTTTATTAAAATGTTTTGGGTCTGAATGTGCCTACCACATTTTATTGTTAAGAGGTCGTTATAAAGTTAATGAAATAATGTTGTTTGTTTTATTGTAATTGTTTGAATGGTTTTAATTGTCCGTTTTTTAAAGTATATATTAAATTATAAGAATACAATGAATAAGTAATTTAAATTAATCTTTCATGATGAATATTTAGAAAAAATATATCAATACGGTTTCGGTTCATCCCTATCAACAAACGTGTTACGGTTATCACTTCAGTTCCTCGGCTCACGAAAATTGGCACGATAGTCATATCCAACGAATACGAATAATTCAACTCACTCGAAATCCTTGCCACCCGAAATCCTTATACAATTATATGACCCAACTATAACATTAACCAAATTTTCGAGCTTGCTAAAATAAAAAAGACAAATATTCGAGCCCAAACAAACAATTAAACAAAACCAATTCAACCCAAACTAGTTAACCTATACTTCTAAGTGTTGCAACTCTACTAAGTAGTAACTACTAGTTCAAAAATATTACTCCGTACTCCTTTATAAAATAATTATTAATTATATATATATATATATATATATATATATATATGTTAAAGTAGTACGTAACTATCTCCTGACACATTCAATTGTTCTCACCCTTGTTCTCCTCCACATACATTTTATCTCCATCTTTTGCCTCTTCTTCTCAACCCTTTTTATCTTCTTTCTTTATAAGAAACCTGCAACTATTTTTCTAACAAAAACTACGCCCGCACATAATATGAAAAAAAACCCGCAAACAATAGCAGAGAAGGTGGCAAACTCTCGCAAGTAAAAGTGACAAAGGGAGAAGCATGAGTAAGAGGCAATCAGACAACCCACCAACCTCTTACTCAATAAGATCTTACTGCCTCTGACCGCGTCTGACTAAGTCAATAAAAACAAACAAGGCCGACGTCTGACCGCGTCTGACTGGTAAGACGTCAGAGGTGGTCAGACGAATTTTTTCAAAAACAAACACAACCTTACTTTTTGAAATACCAAGTGATTAAAATTTTGTATTAAGAAATTCATTGGGAGAAAAATGATACCACATATTCGTATGAATTATTGGAACATTTTTTTTCTTGCTCCTCCTTAATTTTACATATGTTTGACACCAAAAAAATGATACCAATTGGTAAATTAGATATAAAATTGAGGGTGAGGTAGTGTTGAGCACACAATTTTAAAAGATTATGAAATATCATTGAATAATTCTTGAAAAATTATGTTGAGACACTGGATCATCTTCTAACAAATATTTGATAGTAAGTTATGTTGTTATTACCACTAATTTGTTATTAAGAGACTTTTTATAATGTTTTGATTACATAAAAAATTGTCGTGAATTGATATATCCAAAAACATTAAAACTTTGGTTTTCGAAAAACTCCCTCTTAAAAATTCACTCATTTATAAAAATGATACCACGATTATAAAATGATCGTTTTTGAAAGCTTTGTGAGGAATTAAGTGTTGAACACACAACTTTGAAATCTTTTGAATTGTCATTGAGAAATTCTTGAAAAATTATGCTCAACTTTTAAAAAACCATTTGTTAGAAGACTTCTCTTCTAACGTTAAGGATAAGGGCACTGAAGCGTACATATTTTTTCTTGAGCTTAAAACTTTGAATGTCTTGTATAAACTGCTCAAGACCGAGAAAATTTCTTTTCTCGTTGTTAGGATAAGTTACTTTTATAGATAATCTTTCCTTTCTCTGAAGTCCGGGTTATGTACTGATTTGCACATAAGCTATTAAGAAAATTAGAAATGATATGTTCTGAAACTTTTGAACTCTTGTTCGAACTTCATTTATATACCCGTGACAATATTAATCATCATTTCTAGATACGTAAATGTTATCAGTTCCAAGAGACATGTCGAGAAGATTCTTTTTGGGATTTTTGATTTTCTGATTTTGTACTCTTTTGGAAAAATTTTATTTTTTATTTGTTTTATAGGTTTTATATTTTTGTATTTTTCTTTTCCAAAAATATTTACATAGCGATGTTTGATGAAATTTATCAAGCAGATTTATTTGCCAAAACCTCCAGTTATACTATAGTCAAACATCTCATACCGAGTCGTCCAACAAGGTACTCAAACCTTTCTTGTGAAAGAGCTTTCGTAAACATGTCGGCTAACTGGTATTCAGTTGTGATAAAGTACAATTTAACTATACCACGTTCAACTTGTACCTTGATAAAGTGGTAACGGACAACAATGTGTTTAGTGCAAGAGTGCTGCAATGGGTTGCACGAGATGGCTATGGCTAACTGAGAGTCGCAGTAAAAATGGTATTTTATTGTAGTCAAAGCCATAATCGTTAAGTTGTGTTCTCATCCAAAGAACTTGAGCAAAACTTGCGGATAATGCCACGTACTCTGCTTCTGCCGTTGACATTGAGGTGCAGTCCTGCTTCTTAGACATCTAACTGACTAACTTGTCACCTAAGAATTGTATTCCTCTAGAAGTGTTTTTTCGAGTATCAAGACAACCTGCGTGGTCAGTGTCTGAAAAAGCGGTTCGTTCAAACCAGAATTCTGCGGATACTAGAGTCCTATGTTGATGGTTCTCTGTAAGTACAGAAAGATCCTTTTAACCTCCTTGAGATGCTTTTCCATTGGTCTTGCTTGATAAAGTGCACAGTAACATACTGCTTGCACTAAGTCTGGTCTACTAAAAGTCAGATACATAAGTAACCCTATCATACTTCGGTATCTTGTTTGGTCTACGGGTGTTCCACTCAAGTTTGCATCCAGCTTAGTTTTAGTAGTCATTGGTGTACCAATGCTATCACATTTGCCCATACCATGCTTTTTGAGTATTTCTAAAGCGTACTTAGCCTGATTGATAAAGATACCTCGTAGGGATTGGTGGATCTAAAGTCCTAAAAAGAATTTCATTTCCCATATTAAGGACATCTCAAATCTACTGTGCATCTGTTTTTCAAACTTTTTAGAAAATTTTGGGTTTGTGGACCCAAAAATTATGTCATCTACGTAAATTTGCACAAGTAGAATGTCCTCCCCGTATCTTATCGTGAACATAGTGGGGTCTATATTACCTTTAGTGAAACCTTTAGATATCAGGAATGTCGAGAGTCATCATACCAAGCTCTTGGAGCTTGCTTCAATCCATAAAGTGCTTTCTTGAGGCGGTAGACTTTTTCTGGATGATCAGGATCAACGAACCCGTCTAGCTGACTAACATATACCTCTTCCTTTAGTAGACCATTATTAAAAGCCGTTTTAACGTCCATCTGGTAGATTGGAAAAGATTTATGTGCAGCGTAGGCAACAAAAATCCAAACTTCTTCCAAGCGAGCGACTTATGCAAAAGATTCTTCAAAATCAATACCCTATTCCTGACGATATCCCTTAGCTACAAGTCGTACCTTATTGTGAATAACAGTATTGTCTTCATCTTTCTTGTTTTTTCCACAACCACTTAAGATTAATCACTATCTTTCCAAATGGTTTGTCAACAAGTTCCCAGACTTTAAGTGTGTCGAATTGATGAAGCTCTTCCTGCATTGCTTCGATACATGCGTGATCAGCCATTGCTTTCTTAATGTTCGTCGATTTAGAAGTACTCACGGTGAGCGCGAACATGCACAATTTAGGATGTGTAGCAAGTTGTCGTCTTGTCTGCACAGGCTTTGATGGATCTCCACGAACTTGTTCTAAAAGGTGATCTTTAGTCTAATGGTAGTCGGAACGGTGTCGTTGGTAGAATGTATGCATGTTTGAAGTATCAATGTTGCATGAGGAAGACTCAGCAGCAGCTTCTGGTCCCGGTGGAGCAAAATGATTGATAAACTCATATGCTTCAAACTGTGCATATGCTGCTTGATTATAGTTGTTTTTTTGGGTAAAGGGTTTCCCCGATAAATTTTATTAAGCCAAAAAACATTTAAGTACAAAGGATGAGGGTGAGTCCCACATCTTCGCCCGTTACATAGGCAAAACTACTTCCTTAAAGGAAGGTACACAAAATAAATAGACAAAAGAAACAAGAATCTATTGCTTCTTGCGGCCTTAAACTCGGATATCTAGCTTATCGCATATAGTTAGAATCTCTTCAGAAAGATCCCGACCTTCATACATATCATCATCGTACGAGTCTTCGTCATAGTCACCATTACTATAAGAATCCCTCTATTGTTCCAGCAAACTTTGAGTGCCAAATCTAATCCTTTCTGAAGCCAAATTACGAGTCATTTCATTATCAACTGATGCAACCTCATCTTCACTATCATGATCACCCAGATGCTCAACCTTTTTCAGAGGATTACCAGATTTATCCACAAGAATAGCTTGCCCATCAATAACTAAGTTTTCAAACATCCCAATTTTATGCATAATAGGAGTAATACCAATACTATTATTATCGACATTCATAAAAGAGGATCCACTTGATGTATCCTCGTTATTTACCAAATTGGTAGCCCCCCATAGGTACCTAACTCCTCATCATTATCGACCGAATTAAGAACATCAAATGGATTAGAATTACTAACCTCAATAGTAGGTTCTACGCCTTTCTTTTTATTACCGCTAGAGCTAGCAGTAATCTTTTTGGGAACAAGTCTATATTCTTTTTGAGGTTTAAAACCCATTTTCGGATCAACCGGAACACCTCGAGAAGTTTGACTAGGCTTCTTCATAGTCTTCTTCTCACCAGCACCTGTATTCTTCGGACATTCCTCATGAATATGTCCAAAAACCTTGCAGGACGAACACCTAGGAGGTTTCTACTCATACTCAACATGGACATTACATGTATAATGGCTCTCCCTAGTAATTTTAGGCATAGCTACGACAATGATATCTTTCAACTCCACATCAGCTCGAAGCTCAATCATAACTCTAGCATAGCTTGACCTACCCCAAGATTGCATGCACATATCAAATGTATAAGAGCCAAGCATTAGAGGAGTACCCAGTTTAGTAGCAATGGCACTCAAGCCATCCTCGTTGAAGGCCATAACAGGTACACCATGAAACAGGAACATTACTAACATCTTCCTTTAATAAGTTCTCATTCAGATGTCATTTCTTTAGGATAAGCGGGTTATTCTGGATAAACCATCGACCATTCTCAAGCATAGAATCTAATCCGTCTATGGAGCTAAATTGAAAGGAGAATAATCCAGTAGACGAGCTGAACATTGAGCGAACAAGCCTATATTTACCCCAAGTATTCCTAACATTGTTAGCAACAACAGGGTAAGCCACCTTTTTCCCCAAGAAAAAACCATAAGCAGTATTAGCAAATCGTTTACTAATAGCACGAATAGAATCCACCGGAAAAACCACATCAATCCCATTACCCCTTGGTGTAAACAAAGTGCGAATATTCAGTTTCTTCCTACTTGGTTTACCAGTAACATTAGCATACGAAGACATACCTGGGGCATTACCAGCCGTAGTAGTAACCGGCGTAGATAATGGTGGAAAAGTTCTCATAACTGTAGCATCTTTCAAAGAGCTTATCTTATCTATCTCCATCGTCATGTCAACTACAGATGGTGTTACACCCTCCTTTACAACAGATGCAACACCAACTGGAGTATCTTCATTCATATAATCATCAAATTATGTAAACACACCAATACCTGAAGAGATATTCATCTTATTCCCATTAACATTCTTCTCATTTACACCTCTCCCCATCCCACTCCCTTTTTGACTCAAGAAGTCATGCTTCATTCCACCACTAACAACCACCTTACACTACCAGCAACACGCACACCCAAATCCACAAATTAAAATAGTTATTTTGATTATAATCAAAACCCTAAACTTCGGTTAAGGTTTTCCTTTGAAGCACAACAAATCACACCTCCATAATAAATATTAATCGATATAGTATAATTAAAATAATGAGTATATTCGGTTGGAGTCCAATATATCAGAATCAATGATAAATAAATAGTTGTATGTCGGTTGTATAATGATAAAAAGTAATTGTATGTCAGCTGACCCTATATAATAATCAATGGCGTAGACATTAATTAATGTAAACCAAAAGTAATCGAAAGAATTAGATTGAGTTTGACTTCATAATTTAAATCGCCATGATCGTCGTAAAAGAGAGAGAAACTAGGGGTGGGGGTAAAGAGTCAGCTTATATTGATTAGTGTTATTTTCCTCAGCATTGAAATTTGTTGGTGGAATGATTGGTTCTATTGTAGGTTGAACATTCAGTGTGGGTTGTGTGTCTTGTTGTTGAAGATTATCAAAGAGAGCGAAAGACTTTGACACACTTTGATTTCCTACAGTGGAATATTCTTCATACATAGGACTGAATAGTACATCCAAATCTTGTAGTGATGGATCTGTCGTGTTTGCTGGAGGAGAAACTTCTTATAATTGGGGCACGTGGCCAAAGTTGTCATAATATGACGCTTGTTTTCGTTGGAGCGCGGGGCCAGGACTGTTATGTACTGACGCCATTACTTCCTTGAGATCATCAAAGTTGATATGAATGGATTTAGCGATTAATCTGGTCCTTTTGTTATAGACTATGTATCCCTTTGACGTTGTAGAATATCCCACAAAAATGCATGGATCCCCCTTCTCCTTCATCTTGTCAAGGTTTTCACCATCTCTGACTAAGTTACCACTTGTGGAACCAATATCATTTTACTTCCATGATCATACACACAAAATAAGATAGATTATTAAGAAAGAAATTCTAGAGAGAGGTTAGAGAGAGAAAGAAAGAAGGTTGGATTATTAAGAGTATAGAAGAAAGGATACAAGCGACAACCAACCACCATCATTTACAAACCCAACTTTGGTCCAATTTCTATTTATTTCAAGTCAATCATTTCAAAACCATTCAATAAAAAAAATAAGTCTCTTCATGCTTATAACAATCTAAACACTAGACACTACAACCACTTTGGCTCCCATCATGTCCTACCATTTTTGTTTTGGTGCATGATTAGAGGTTTTGTAAATGTGTGTTTCAGATCAGTAGGTGTTGAGTTCATGTTTCTAAGGATCAAAGTAAGGTCATCAAGGATAAACAATAAAGTTGACTAAGATACCCTTGTTGAAACTAGTGAAGAACAAAAATTGTATTAAGTCTAATGAATCAAAAGAGAACAGTACATGAACTATATGTGTTTATGGGTATGTTTGGTGATACTTAGCAGTAAGCAGTAAGCAGTAGTAGTAGCAGTAGCAGTAAGCAGTAGATGTTATCACTAGCAGTTAGTTAGCAGTAGATGTTTGCTAAAAAATGTTTGGTAACGTAGTTGTAAGCTGTTATTCAAAAGTGTAAAGTTAAAAAAAAAGACATACATTTTTATTAAAAGCCATCAATGTTATACTACTATTATATTTTTGAGGCTATATATGTAATTTCATAAACA
>BQNB010004272.1:2180-49447 GCA_026074375.1 Tanacetum coccineum
CGGGCTTCGTTTCTTGCTTTCTTTTGCTTCCTTTCTGTACTTGAGACTTCTTAAGATCTATTAGAATTCATATTGAGCAAGGAGTTGCTACTATGAAGGGTTATAGAGGAGGAAGTGGGGGATGAAGAAAAATGAAGACATTATGCTCCTATTTATACCCATTTGAAGTAGCAAGGAGTAAGCAAGGGTTATGATCTGGTCTTGACACATAGAGGGTCTAGTTAGGGAGGTGTATAAGCTAGAAAATGAAGTGTGGAGGTCTAGGAAACTAGGTTGAAGGATGTGGCTTCATCCTTTGTTGCCGCGGCTGAAGTGGACAAAAGAGAAGCCATGTGCTTCTCAAATTTGACCAAGGCTTGGTCCAAGTAGGTGCATAAGCTGCTACTATGATTCTAGAAGAGGTTCACATTGGTTATTTGGACTTGGTAACAATTTAGAGGGGTCAAAATGGTCATAGAAGTAAACCGGGTCTATTTTGGGTTCGACGGGTTCTTCAAATGTTTTAACAAGGTACATTGTGTTATAAATGATTAAGGAATGATGAAATAGGTTGTTAAGGTCTGGGATTAAAGTAATTAGCAAAGATTAGCAATTCGTTTGGGTTAAAACGGATTAGAATTGAAGAAATGGGAGTACGGGTTCAACTAGGGCTCATTTAGGGTTTTCTTGACTTTCTTGGCTTATATTTTGCATACTCTTGATTAGGAATGATGGAATACAAATCCTAGGGCTTATATAAAGTATTATTAATGAAGTTTGGTCGTTGGTTTAAGTTATAATGGTTTGAAATTGAGAAAACGGGTCAAAGTTACAATTAGGGCATAATTAGGGTTTTCTGGATTCGTTAAGGTTTTCTAGGCTTTGATTTCTTGTACATTGCCAAGTTAATGATAGATAATGATTTGTAAACTCATTTTATGAGTTTATAATGGCCCTTGGTTGGTTATTTGGGATTAGAATGGTTTAAAACAAGTAAACGGGTTAAATGAACCAATTAGGTACATTTAGGGTTTCTAGGATATGTTTTACGTACAAGTGAAGTAAAATGATGAAGTAATGATGAAATAGATAATGATTGAATAGATTGATATATTGTAAAATAAGTTTTACAAATCTCATATTTAGTGTTGGTTTGGGTTATAATTGATAAAATCAAGAAACAGTTCATGGTTTAGAAAACTACTCGTTTGCGGGCTAGGGTTTTGAATAGGGTTTGAGTGGAAAAAGATGTATGAAAGGCATTAGTATGAACAATTAGGTTCATATACTATAAAATGATATATTTTAGCTTTCTTAAGTGGTAGTGAATTAGATGAGAAGAAAATGGAGTGTAAAACGCTTATTTTACGAGATCATGCTTTAATGACTTAGTACATTGAGCTTTTAGAGATTTGTACATTGAACTTGAAGAGATTTTATATTTTAAAATGAATATCAGATTAACCTATGTACATATGCTTTAGTAGCTTGTGCATTTCACCTTAAGGAGTTTAACCCTTCCATGAAATTAGGTTTTTAGGGCATCCGATAATGGTTTTAAAGCCCGTTTTGTTAAGATGTTGCAAATGGGTATCTTTTTAGGAATATTGAACCTTGTAAATAATGATATTATATTTATACACTTGATTATGTTTTATGATGTTTGCATTAAATATATGAAGATAGATTGCCAAATGCATGGTTGTCTAGTCCGTTAACGTATGAGTGTATGCAGGTTATATTGATATTGAATATCGGCAAAGTAATGTAATGTATAAAGCGAAAAATATTCCGCTGAAAAAGGTGAGTTTCATATATAATGTGATAATTGTAAATCATACTAACTTAATAGAAAGATATTACATTAGATAAAATTTTGTGGGTTTGTAAGGCTCCACCCCTTTTAGAAATCTCGTCTTGAGATTTTTAATTTGAACTGAAGTGATGATTGAAAATAAATGTGGAATTTTGGCACAAATTTCTCCCTTCAACATTCCCATGGTAAACTCTGGGTCCTCTTTTAGATTTCCATCATACTTTGATTATAGGAATACGACTTCGCTTGATTTGCTTGATCTCATGGTCCATAACTTTGTACTGTATCGTTACAAATTGAGTTTGGTTGACGAAGTTGAAAGTTCTATCATTGGATAACGAGATATTCGTTCGGATAAGCATTCTGAGATTAACATCATGGAAAGTATCATGATACTACTAGCTCGTCAAGGAAGCCATTTATATGCTACTGGGCCAATTCGTTCAAGAAATTTTAATGGTCAATGTAATCGTAGATAAGCGTTCCTCGTTTTTTTCAATGCGAAAGATACCCTTCTGCGAGGTGATACTTTCAACATCACAGAAAACGATCGCCAACTTGAAATTCTAAAGGCTTTCGCCTTACATTGGCATAACTTCTTTGTCGATCTCTGGCAGCTTGCAAGCATTGACGAATTTGTATGATCTTTTCAGTGGTTTCTTGAATTATTTCTGGTCTTGTAAGTTGAGAATCTCTAGCTTCGGCCCAGCAAACATGTGATCTACACTTTCGTCCATAAAGTGCTTCGAACGGTGGTTTGCCTAATATACGTGGCATATAACTGTTTGTTGTATGAAAATTCTTCCACCAATGTAAATGTATATCCCATCCTTTTTCGAAATCTATGAACATAAGCTCAGTAGCTGTCTTCGAGTGTTGTGATGGTTTCTTATCAACTTTGTCCATCGGTTTCAAGGTGATATGCTGTTACTCAAATCTAGTTAGTACTCTAAAAGCATTTTGCAATGACTCTAGCCAAATCTGGATGTGAAATGACTGTCACGATCCGAGATGATAGAGATTGGCATGGCCATGTCGAGAGACTATTTCTTTTGATTGTATAACCTTATAAGAAGTTATTCATACTAGCAGTCGCTCGAATGGGTAATGAAAATGAATATTTGGTAAGATGATCAACAATGACCCAGATGGTATCATGTCCGGTTGAGATTTTGGGTAGCTTTGTGACGAAATCCATTGTTATTCTTTCGCATTTCCACATAGGAATTTCTGGTTATACTAATAAGCCGGATAGCTTTTGACATTATGCTTTAACTCTAACCATGTCAAACATTTGCTAAAATATCTGCGATGATTGCCTCAAGTTAAGGCCACCAATAGAGGTTTTCTTTAATATCATGGTACATCTTAATCAGAACCCGGGTGTATAGAATATTTTTGATTTAGATGAGACTCCGAAGCATGATGAAGTCTCTTAAACCACCAAAAAGTGGTAATCTACGCTTTCGGTTTATATACAACGAGTCCATCAGGACGAAATTCAAATGATTTGTCCCTGCTCCTCGTAGGTTCTCGTTTTGACAACTTCCTCTTTGAGGGCTTCATTGTGGCTTCGAGGATTTAAAAAATGGTAATTTTTAGATGATGTTTAGATTAATGCTTGAACGCGAGGGTTTTGATTCTTTCTTCGACTTAAAAGGCCATCTGCTATAACATTGCCTCTTTCCGGGATTATAACAAATTTCCACATCTAATCTGCGAGTAGTTTCTAGACCAATCGTGTTGCCCATATTCAATTTCTTTTGTCGAAGATATGTTAAAGGCTCGTTTGTATCATAAAAACAATACATTTTGTACCATATAGATTGCGTCGCCAGATTTTTAAGAGAGCGAATAGTAACTGCTACCTAATTCGAGATCATGAGTGGTATAGTTGTTTCTTCATGAAGGTTTTGAGTTTTCGAGAGCATAAGCAAGACTTTTCTCGTTGCATTAGTACATACTCCTAATCCTGAAGAATGCATCACAGTAAACGACAAATTCTCGTTTCCTTCTGGTAATGCTAAGATTGGTGCGTTCATAGAGTTTTTGTTTTAAGAAGTTGAAAAAGCTGATTCTTTTCTTCGCCCTAGATATAACGCTTGTTTCTTCTCTGGGTTTAATATAGTCAAAGGCATTTGCAATCTTTGAAAAGACCCTTCGATAAAGCTTCGATAGAATAGCTAGTGAGAGCTCCTAAGAATTGAACGTACTTCTGTGGTTAGTGGGAGATGTCCAATTCTTAACTGCTTTTGATTTTGGCACGGTTCCATCATGAAGTCCCTTGATTATTCCGATGAGATGTACCAAGAAATGTACGATATTATCCAAAATCACATTTAAGAACTGGCAGACATTTCTCTTTTCGGAGTAATTCCAAGATTATTCTGAGATGATTTGCATGTTCTTCTTTGTTGCGAGAATAGATAAGAATATCATCGATGAATACAATTACAAACTTATCCAGATAAGGTTTACAAACACGATTCATGAGATCCATGAATACAGCAGGTGCATTTGTTAAACCAAATGGCATGACTTGAAATTCATAGTGTCCCCGTATCTTCGTATCTGAAAGCAGTCTTAGGAATATCTCTTTCCCTTACTCTCAGTTGATGATAACCTGATCTTAAGTCGATTTTTGAATAAACGCTTGAACCTTGAAGTTGATCGAATAAGTCATCGATCCTGGGCAATGGGTAACGATTCTTTATAGTAAGTTTATTCAACTCTCGGTAATCAATACACATTCTGAAAGATCCGTCTTTCTTTTTAACAAATAAGACAGGAGTCCCCAGGCGATGTACTTGTCGAATGGAAACCTCGTCCGTTTAGTTCTTGAATGTTGAATTAACAACGTCCTTGCATTTCTGAAGGAGCTAATCTATAAGTGTTTCGAGCGATAGGTGCTGCCCGCGGGATTAAAAGTCGATTTGGAATTCTACTTGCGAAATGGGAGGGATACCAGGTAGATCTTCAGAAAGACATCTAGGAAAATCATTTAAACTTACTACGAATGTCCTTTGAGTCTCTTCTTCGTCTGCTTTCTCTCCATAACTTGGATCATAAAAACTTGACAACCTCGGGATATATATTTTTTGGTTTTTATACTGGATATGAGATTTAGTCAAGTTTTGCTTCGATCACCTCAAATGATTAGAGTTTCACCGTTGATAGGAATGTGAACAACTTTCTTGTCACAGAGAATTTTAGCACGATATTTGGATAACCAGTCCATACCAATGACTACGTCAAAACTACCAAGTTTAATTGGCATTGAATCGATTTCAAAAGGTTGATTTTAGCAAAGTTAAGGTGCAGCCTTTAAAAACAGGGGTGTGGCTTTACTAAGTTTTCCGTTCAGCCAGTTCGATATTATAAAAGGTATCTACTATAATAGACCGGAAATAATTGGCATAGAGGCATAGCGATAAAGGATAAAAAACTTCTATCAACCTCCTGAATCAAATAATACCCTGAGCTAAATGCTACATTTAGGAGAAACATACCCGTAACGTTGTTTTGTGGGGTCTTGTTTGGCATATCTTACTCTCAGCATGTAGCCTTCCTTGGGCATTAATGTTGGTCTTTTTGTCACTGATGTTGTGTAGTGTCCCCCCTATCTAACCACAAGCATGGAAACCACCTTGCACTGGGAGTTTTGATTACTTCCGTGGCTGGCTTCGCTGCTGTCGGCAGTTCTTGCTTAAATGCCAGTCTGTTGGCAATTATTACACCTATCACCAGTAGAGGGCCCCGGTGTGAATGTAATTGCAACCCTTTTTCACAGAGGGAGGATCGCCGGCATCCTACCATTTTCTGATGAAGTAAAACAGCAATTCTGATGAAAGTCATAGCATAGCTCTATACCATCTTCTTATCTTTGGTTCGTTGTCAGAGATTATTGTAACGATATTGGTGTGAGCGGTATTGTTTGTGCTTGCGGAGCTGTTGTTAAGAAGTTCTTCTGTCGTCAATCTTTCTTTTGTTTGTCACTGCGATACTTGCATGAGCATGCTTAGTTCTTGATCCATTACCGTTGGGCTATGTTGATTTCCTCTAAAGTTTTAGAGGTTAGAGGCATAACATTTCCCTTCCAATACTTCGAGGTAGACCCTCCGATAAAAGCTTCCAAAGTTTAATCGTTGTTTGGCACCATGTCGGAATAGATCCGTTAATTCTTTGGAATCGTTTTCTAACAAAGTTTAAGATTGTCTCCACGTTTACAATGAATTGTAAAGTTCTTCCTTCCATCTTTCCTGATCTCAGTCCGAGACAATACTTGTTCGTCAGAAGCCTTTTTTAACTCAGTCCAGTGATTGAATTGTCTTTGCCTTCTATTCCCATAGGCTAGCATATTGCATTCCACCAGGACAAGCATCGTCATTTAAAGGTACCAGTAGCAAAAAGTTACTTGTTTTCTTCGGCACATCGCTATGAAAAAACACAGATATGGTTTCATTCCAAACCAACGAGTAAGACCTACGTGCGCCCTTCCGACCATTAAGTAAAAGGTAGACAGCTCATAATCTTTGTAGTTATTCGCCGTTTCACTGCAGGATTTCCAGTAGAGCGGTGTTCCCTGTGGGATTACTAGCACTTACCATTGACGCACTGAGCATCTAAGCTGAGGTGACACGAGCAGCTAACTAACTTACTAATGGCATCTGAGTCATAGTCCGGTGCTTCCGTTGTTGTTGCTCTTTTTGGAGGCATGTTCTATCATCAAAAGATAACACGTAATATAAGAAATGATATCACAAGTATAATGCTTGTTCCTCTTTAAAATAGTAAAGAGAAATGCATATTATTGAAAATCTCAAAGAAAATGCTTTAGTTAAGCATTTTTAACAATGTGGATATCTAAAGGTTAATAGTATGATGAAATGAATGTAACGATGGATGAATATGAGAAGTAATAAAAGCAGGAAAAAGCAACAAGGTATGAACGGGATAGCCTTTATATAGACAACTTGCCTTTTTTAACTATACAGTAGTCATGATTCGACAGAGTGTTTTTATTATATACCACCACCATCTCATGGCTAGGTTTAAACGGCTAAAGACTGTGAATTTAAACCAGAAACTAAAACAAATATCACTGAATCGGTTTTCTGGAGTTTCGATGAGAAAGTTCATCGATTTTTCTATATCTTCTTGGTGACAGAGTTTCCATATCATTGATTGACTTCTGCCAATTTTCCGCGATCTTCTGCAGCGAGCTAGGAGATCTTATGGTTGGATCCTATTTGCTTTCCTCTAAGTTAATTGAATTATTGAGTATTGAGCTTGCTGGAGTTCTAACTGCTACGGCATCAAAATCACGTTGAGATTTTGTTCCTTTACCAACCTCAATGCTGTTTTTCAATCTGTTCAAAACGTTCAAGAGGGATTCTTCTTGAATAACCTTGATACCTAGAATTTAACTCTTCATGACGTTTGATAGCTGATTGTCCCCGGAAGTTTTCACCAATTCTCAAAATGCTTGAGGTTTGGGTGGGTATAAGTGAGATAACTGCATTGGGTGAAAGGAGTCCTTCTGGGAGAAAGAATTCTTGAGTTTTAGGAGGTATGATAGATTGGAGACGGGATTGGGGACTTTTATATTAGAAAGCTGTGTAAGGCTTTTCATGTAATAGATCATCGGGAGAATAACGAAAGGGTTCCGGTGAAGTTAGCGGGACACTTCCAAATGAATTGGAGCAGCTGAGTAAGTTTTCCTTCGGAGGTCGGGACATAATCGGAGAAGCTGGAGGAACATAGTTTGGGAAATTAAAGAAAAGAAACCTCCAATTAGAAATAGGACGATCGGGGGAAGACATCGTTCTGTTAATAACCCAGCATAAATAACCGATAATTATTTATTTAGTAATATAATAGTTATGTAACTTTACATACCATTCCGGGAGATATAGCGGACAAACAGAGACCTTTTCTTTGGATGGAAAAAAGAAAAGTAGTTTAGGGTAATGTTCTGTTTAAGCTTGTTCTCTAAATAACATGCTTCTTGATACCAAATCTGTAACACCCTCCATTTTACATAAAGCAAGCGAAGCTAATCTGGGGTATTACTTCAAGGTACAACACAGTCCAAATCATAAAAAACAAATCCAAAAGAGTCCGTTTTTTGAAAATAAGTTATCATTTATTATTGCTTCAGAGTTTTTCAACGAGATGTTTCAGAATCTTAAAAACAACATTTTGAATGATAACGGTTTTTCCATCTTCGTGTCCTCGTCACTCCGTGCCATTAGTTTTACCTGAGATAAAACATGCTAAAAAGTCAACACAAAGTGAGTGAAATCCATAGGTTTAAGTAATATAAATTTGAATCAAATGCGATATTCAGTACGTTGAATATACACTCATCTTGAAAACATAATTTTATTATTGCCATTAGCTACATGAATCCGATGCCTTAGGTTATAATGGATAATATTATGCCCTTGACCTTGCGCACCTTTTGCCAAATTAGCCCGCGGTGATTCTAATGATGTCAATTGTTATCGTTATTGTGAAACACCACCGGGGAAGTCCAAACCTAAATATATATTCACAACAATCGCGCTTACTACAGAAGAGTAATTAACGGTTCATGAGTAGGGGAACTTAAAAGCAAAAGCAGTTACTTAGGCAATAGTAAAATTTGAAATTACATGTAGAAATAATAGCATTCATTTTATAGCATGTATCTCCCACGCTGGTTATAAAAAAATGAATGCCAGCACATGAACTCACCTGAACAGTTATAGGAAATTGATAGCTAATGTATAGGGAATGAGAAGTAACTGGCTTCAACACGGCCATCACAGAAACCAGGTTAATATATGGCAAGTCTTAGTTTTTGATTGTATATATAAAGTTTTTGGATATTGATTGTTAGTTTTGATATAAAAATTATCATAAAAAAACACCGTACGGCCCATCAATATTTTTAGAGTGCTCATTTAGTAAAATGTTTGTGGGACTGAGGCACTTTAAAATCGAAAACCCCAACAACTCTCAACAGAACGTCATACCAAGATAAAACTTCCTAAATATGAAGCTCCCTAGTATTTGGTATGAATGGATCGGGACATGATTTTTGAAAGCACATTGATGAATAATGGATAAAGAGGATAGAACATACGCAGTTTTAACGCCTTTTATTTAATATCGGAAATGTTAAAGCACGAGGAGCATTAATTAAAGTTATGTCTGGTAATGTTTTGGAATATGATTTTACACTTTTTCAAAATGTTACATTTTAGACCCTGAGGTTTGGAAAATTACAAGTAGACCCCTAGGGTTTGCATTTTTACGACTTGGGGTCCTTCAACGTTTATTGAGAATACCAATTAAACCTTATATCTTTAAAAAGTGGACATATAGACCCCTAAAGTTAAAAACTTTGATAAAATGACACATTTTAGGTCCGTTTAGTTATAAGTTTCTGAATTTATCGATAATACCCCTTGCATGGATTATAAATTACAAAAACATGTCCAAATTGCCATGGCAAACTTATTTTTAAACATTTCAATATTCATAATATAATTTATAATAAAACTAAAATATGAAGATTAACACACATAAGTTTATTTTAACGATTCGTATAAGTTAAAAGGTAAAACGTGTCAAATTAAGGGTTTAAAATGAAAACGCGCGGGTTTTTTTAAGGACAATATTCTGTTTAGACTTATCAAAGCACTTATTTAACATTATAATAGCTCTATTAGGATTTGATTATAACAAAATATACAAGATTAACTTCATAGTTTTAAGTAAAAACATGAAATTAGGGTTTCGGGTGTACGGTTTTGGATCAAAAAGGCATAACACTTAGGTTTTTGAGTTCAAAGCTTTATATTATGATTTTATCAAGAACATATGAACATTATGACGTTACATGAGCAGAATATAAGCTTATAGAACCTGGTTTAAGCTTATAGCTTGGAAACGGGTCAGAATCGGGACTTTCGGCTTCGTACGGCTAGAGTAACGACTCCCGGGCTTCGTTTCTTGGTTTCTTTTGCTTCCTTTCTGTACTTGAGACTTCTTAAGATCTATTAGAATTCATATTGAGCAAGGAGTTGCTACTATGAAGGGTTATAGAGGAGGAAGTGGGGGATGAAGAAGAATGAACACACTATGCCCCTATTTATACCCATTTGAAGGTATAATGAGTAAGCAAGCCTTAGGATCTGGTCTTAACACATAGAGGGTCTAGGGTATGATGTGTAGAAGCTAGGAAATCAATGGTGGAGGTCTATGAAGAGTAGCTTTTTGATTTGTGAGTGTTTTGGTTGGTGATCCGCGGCTGAAGAAACAAAAAGGAGAAGGCCCTGTGCCTTAATTTTGACCAAGGAATTGTTTAATAGGTGCATTAGCTTCTTGAAGGTTTCCTAAAAGAGTATCTTGGGTAGGTCTTGTACATGGTAGCAATTTAGAGGGTAAAATGATCATAAGAAGCAAACCGGGTCTATTGTAGTTTGCGGTTCTCAAAGGAGTTAACAAGGTACATGTGTTATAAATGGATTAAGAATGATGAGATAGGCCAGTTAAGGTCTGAGTATTAAAGTAATTACCAATATAAGCAATTCGTTTGGGTTAAATCGGATTAGAAAATTGAAAGAAATGGGAGTACGGGTTCAACTAGGGTCGTTTTTAGGAGGTTTTCTTCCTTTACTTTCTTGGCTTTAATATTTCGCATACTCTTATTATTAATGATGGCTATACAAATCCTAGTGCTGTATAATAAAAGTATATAAATTGAATTTTGGTCGTAGTATTAAAGTTAAAATGGGTTGAAATTGAGAAAACGGGTCAAGTTACAATTAGGGCATAATTAGGGTTTTCTGGATTCGTTAAGGTTTTCTAGTCTTTGATTTCTTGCACATTGCCAAGTTAATGATAGATAAAGATTTTTAAACTCTTTTTTATAGTTTAATAAGGCCATTGGTTAGTTATTTAGGATTATAATGGTTTAAAATGAGTAAACAGGTTAAATGAACCAATTAGGTACATTTAGGGTTTCTAGGATATGTTTTACGTACAAAGAGAGTAAAATGATGAAGTAATGATGAGATAATGATTGAATAGGATTTGATATGATGTGAAAAGAAGTTTTTACAACTCATTTGAGTGTTGGTTTGGGTTTATAATGGATAAAAGCCAAGAAACAGGTCATGGTTTTAAAACTACTCGTTTTAGGGTTTAGGGTTTTGAAAATAGGGTTTTGAGTGTAAAAAATTATAAAGCGTATTTATGGAATTAATAGGTTCATATATTGTAAATGAGTATATTAGCTTTCTTAAAGTGGTAGTGGAGAAGGATGAGGAATGAAAATGTGGAGGGTAAAACGGCAATTTAGAGATCATGCTTATATGACTTGTACAATGAGCTTTTAGAGATTGTACTTTTACTTAAAGAGATTTTATAGTTTAAATGAAGAAATCATACTACTGACATATAGCTTAGTAGCTTGTGGCATTCACTTAAGGATTAACCCATCATGAGATTAGGGTTTAGGGGCATCCCGATCATGGTTTAAAGCCCGTTTGGTTATGATGTTGCAAATGGTCAATCTTTTAGGGATATTGTACCTTGTAGAATAAAGATATTATGATTATTGACTTTGATATGTTTATGATGTTTGCTTGACATATATGAAGATAGGAATTCCATATGTAGGTTTTCTGAGTCCGTTAACCTTGAGTTATGCAGTTATAATGCTTATTGAGATATTGGCAAAGTAATGTAAATGTTAAAAACGCCGAAAAATTTCCCTAAAAAAGGTGAGTTACAAAATATATAATTAGATAGATTGTACATCATCTAACTTAAGTAGATGGATACTTTACATTATAAAATTGTGGTTGTTATAACCTAGTAACAATATCCAGCCTTATGCACTAGATAATATGAATTAATAAAAAAAAAATAAAGAATCTCTAATCGTTATGCAAACAGTTTTACTTTTGTTTCCCCATAACATCAAGGAAATTGATCTTAAACCCATGTTCCCGGTGGAGCATCTCGTTGGTGAGTTTGGAAGGTTTATAGGATTCAGAAGGTAAGTGTTTAAGTATTGACTTTCTTTTAGCTTTCATAGAGTAAGGGTTTTGACGACTCTAAAACACATTAGACAAGGAAAACATTTTTGAGAAAAGAAAGAAGAGTTAGAATGAAACAATTCTTTCATCATTTCCATCAATGGTTTTCACCAACGGACGAGATGAGATTTGGATGATTTTAGGTGGTGGAAGAGAGCCAAACATTTGAGTCAACGAGGTCTTTTTCATTTCCTGATCCAATTGCGTCTTTCGCATCATAAATGAGGAGCTGAAAGGGAGATGTATGACTCAATTATGTTGAGAGAGAAATGACTTATTTTTTAAGACAAAATTGACCACAAAATGAACCTTGGAGTTATGAGTTTAAACTCGTTGACTAATAAAAACCTCGAAATCAAAGGAGGAACAATTTTTAGTTTATGTTCAACAAACAATCAAAACCAATTAATCCAAACTTAGCATGGATATGACTCATGTTTTCAAAGTTTTAACTCACAACCTTACCCTCATGAAAGTACCAATTTTCAAGGCTTGCAATGGTGTTTCTTAATGGTTGATTGAATTCATTTGATATGAGTGGGATGTAATTACGGGTCTTTTGGTGATCTAATTCGGTGATTCAAGGCATTGTCATCTAAAACAAAAATATTATGGACATGTTTTATAGTCTTGTACTTGTAACGTTTTACTCACAATGTTCCTTAGTGTGTGCCTAATTGTGCCAATGTAATTCACAATTAACTCGACCTCAAAATAAAATCCTAAAGTTAATCCAAACACCCTTAATGTTGATTTTGCTCATCATACCTTCGACAAATACATATGAATATGTACTCGTCCTTTTGTTTATAAGATCAATAGCAGGAGTTTTAAAAAACATTTTTAAGTTGTATTAACAATGCATAACAAAAAATTTATTATGTTCCTAACGTGAGTGATTTGAAAAATAAAATTGGGGTTTTGGTTCGAAATCAATTTTTTGACAAACTCGCTAGTGTATGCAAATCCTATGTCTAAGGGAAGCATATTAGTTATACATTGTATCCTGGTAGTCCTAATTGTAGAAAATTGAAGCAAAAATGAAAAATCCCCAATTTTAATTTTTTGTGTTCATCATGAACCCTAGACTCAAATTGAAACAAAATAGATGAAATGACTTACAATTGATGATGTCGATGATGTTAGGAATGATTGTATGTGTTGAATTTATCTTTAATTAGTGTTTTAATGGTTGATTTCGAGTTTTGGGTTGTTTTTGGTCGTGTTCGTCGCTGCAGCAGGGAGAGGGAGTGTTTGTTTTTTAGTTTTGAAATTTTTTTGACTAGGTATAAATTTTGGTGTCTGCTGTTGGCGGTCCTATATCTATCAAGGGGCCACCTGAAATGGGTTGGGGGCCGCCTGAGATATTGGGGGGGGGGGGGGGCCAGCCCGAATTTAGAAATTTTTGGACTTTTTAATATTTTGACTATGTCGAATTTACTAGAAGAGTTGACTAATTAAATTTGCATTTCTCCGAATTAAAAATATCTAAATATCTTCGAAGAAGCAAGTTAAAATTAGTCATGACGAGCGGATGGAATGCGGACTATAATTGAGAAAAAAGAAAGAGAAGCGGGCAATATGATATATAGCGCGAAAGTGTTCTAATCATTCCTAAACCAAGACGTAATAGTATAAACGATTCAACTTTCAAGTGGTTTCGTAAGAAGTCGTGATGTGCGATTCGGACATTATCAATCACGAGAGAAGCGGTGAACGAATTTTGATATGTTTGGTTCGAAATCTTACACCGGTTTTTTGCTAAGGTCAACATCACGCCTTTAAATCTCGCACATGATCGGGATGTACACGAGTTGAACGCGTAAAGTCGATAAAAAGCTTGTTTTCATCCATAGTGCTTGTTGAATGCCTATGCGACGCTTAATGTATTCGGCTTCATTAGGTGGATAATATAGCAAAGCGGTTTGAGTTTCTTCGAGGAACCAAGATGTCAAACAACATCACGAACGAACAAAAACCGCTAGTGCTCTTTCGTGTCCTTCAAAATAATCCCGCATGATCAGAGTCGGCATATACTACTGTTTCTATGTCGGTCCCCTTAGGAAAAAACGCCTAATCCTGAAGTGTACGTAGCTTAAATGTAATCGGAAGATACGCCATTAACCATTAAAAACCGCTTCAAGGTGATAAGGTCTAGGGAGCCCTCTTAGAATCGAGAACCAAAGGCAACACTAAACATGATAACGGAGCCAACTTGCCATTAAGTATAATAATACTACCTATCATGACCTTCGATACATGTACTATCGTACCGAATCAGGCTCCTTCGTCTTTTGTGAGTTTGGTATTAGAGGACATGGGGGTTTTCATTGGTTTAGATTCTTCTAAGCCAAATTTCTTACATTTTTAATATATTTAGATTGATTAAAAAGATACCATCTTCCATTTGTTTTATTTTAGTCCAAGGAAGAAGTTTAAGTTCACGCATCATGCTCATATCGAACTCGTCAAGTATGATTTTTGGCAAATTCATATCACACCTGTCTTGACCAAGGGATCGAAGCCGAATATAATGTCGTCGACAATATATTTGAAACGATGATGAAAGGTTTGAACCTTTTTCTGTCTTGTGTAAAAAAGTGTGTTTAGTCTACCATTCCCATTTTGTATTCATGTTTAATAAGAAAATCTTTTAATCTATAATACCAAGCTTTGGGTGCTTGTTTAAGACCGTATAAAGCTTTCTTAAGTTTATAAACATGATCCAGTTTTTCAAAGTTAATGAATCCTAGAGGTTGTGCCACGTATACCTCCTTATTGATAAAACCGTTAAGGAATGCACTTTTTACATCCATCTGGAATAGCTTAAAATCTAAAGCACAAGCATAAGCTAATAATATTCTAATAGACTCATGTCTAGCAACTGGGGTATAAGTTTCATCATAATCGATGCCCTCTTGTTGATTATAGCCTTAAGCAACTAACCTAGCCTTGGTTCGAGAAACAACACCGTTCTCGTCTAACTTATTTCTAAACACCCACTTAGTTCCTATGATTGTCATATTCCTAGGTTATCGGAACAAACTCCCAATCGTCGTTAGAATGAATTGATTTTAATACTTCTTCATGGGCGACTATCCAACTATCATTCGTTAAGGCTTCATACACATTCTTAGGTTTTATAGTTGATATAAAACAAAAGAAGTTACTTTGGTTTTTGGCTTGTTAACTAAGGTTCTTTGGTTAAGGTATTCCTAGGACATTTCTAATGAAGTTTCTTAGATTCCTTAATATTGACTATTTCGTCAATCTCTTAAGTTTCATCCTCTAGGTTTTTCTTTTCGATAACCTTAATTGCTTCTTCTTTATCTAAGTCATCATCCACCAAGGGTGATGTCTTAGAGGGTGGAGGATTTTCATTGAATGTCACGTTGAGTGATTCTTCGACTTTCACAGGAAAGTTTTTTTTAAGATGCATGTAGGCTTTCCTATTTTGCAAGTAACCTAAAAAGATACCTTCCTATGACTTTGGGTCAAACTTTGTAAGGTAGTCTTTAGTGTTTAAAATGAAGCACTTGCTTCCAAACACTCTAAAGTAATCTAGAGTAGGTTTCCTACCTTTTAAGAGTTCGTAAGGTGTTTTTCCTAAAGATGCTCTAATAGATTCGGTGAGAATGTATTTTGAAGTATATCTACTCGTTACACCAAAACTTTTGTGGTAAACGATTGATCATTCAACATAGTCCTACTCATTTCTTGAAGTGTCCTATTTTTCCTTTTAACCACACCATTTGATTGAGGAGTACGTGGAGCTGAGAAGTTATGTGTAATTCCATTGGCATTACAAAACTCTCCAAATTGCACCTCATTATTAACACTATTGTACATGCTAATTGGTTTTGAATTTTCTGTTAGGAATACGAAATTCCTTGGAAAGTGTCGGTCGCTTCCATAGATAACAGTGGTTAGCTCGTTAAGTAATTTTTAGAAACTTACATTGTTAGTTAGCAAAGGCCCATGGATTAATCCATGCAAGCCCAAGCCCACGTGCCATTTGTAAGTATAAATACACCTCTCCATGCCCTGGAGAGGTGGTTGGTTGGTTGTATTTTCATATAGTAATGTATTTATGTTCTTTGTCGTCTCACCTCTAAAATACTTCCTTCCTTCCCACTTTCTCTCTCTAGTTCTTGTTGTTAGAGATTACTAATATTCTTCAATTGGTATCAAGAGCCATGTAGTGGTGTGTTTAGTTTTTGTGTTTATTTTTTTTGGTTCGTGTTATTGCAAAAAAAATCGTCCTTTTTTTCTTTATTTTTTCTTGTTGATTCGAAGCTATTTGGGTACACTAAAAGATCATTTACCTTGGTAAATTTGATCTATTATCTTTTAGGAATAAGGTGACAAGTCTTTAAATCAAGAAAATTTTCATTTTGTCATCTTTTGTGTTCAAAACCTTTACAAAGAACAAAATCTTGATTTTAAAATTTTCGGCTTAAAAACCTTAAAGTTTCTATTTTTCTTGTTCCAATAGGGTTAGTAACACTACTTGTACAAGAATTTTTTCAAAACAACCATCAAAAAGGTGTCTTTTTGTGTTTTAAAAATTTTGAGTCTCGTGTCTGTTAGAGTCGAACAACCTGAGTCGAACAACCCAAGTCGAACAATCCAAGTCGAACAACCTGAGTCGAACAACTCAAGTCGAACAACCTGAGTCGAACAACCCAAGTTGAACAACCTGAGTCGAACAACTCAAGTCGAACAACCTGAGTCGAACAACTCAAGTCGAACAACCTGAGTCAAACAACCCAAGTCGAACAACCTGAGTCGAACAACCCAAGTCGAACAACCTGAGTCGAACAACTCAAGTCGAACAACCTGAGTCGAACAACCCAAGTCAAACAACCCAAGTCGAACAACCTGAGTCAAACAACCTAAGTCGAACAACCCAAATCGAACAACTCAAAATTCCAAATTATACGGTTTATCTCTTTGACTTGTAAATCCCTGAAACTTAAACTTGTTATTCCGTTTTGTCAGAAGAGCAGGTAAAATCCTGAGTAGTTTAAAGAATAAAACACTTTAAGAAGACACTTAATATCAATACAATTTCTTTCTACCTCAGAGCCATGTCGATCAAACAAGTAATCTTTTAACATACAAATTTCTCAATGACAACTTTTGCTGACAAAGCGATCCTTTCGGGTGCTGACAATCGTCCACCTATGTTGGAAAAGGATATGTACGATTCTTGAAAAAGCAGAATGGAGTTATACATGATGAATAGAAAACATGGAAGAATGATTCTTGAATTCGTTGAAAATGGTCCACTAATTTGGCCTTCAATTGAGGAAAATGGAGTGACAAGACCAAAGAAATATTCTGAGTTATCTGCTACGGAAGCAATTCAAGCTGATTGTGATATCAAAGCAACAAATATCATTCTCCAAGGACTACCACCTGAGGTCTATGCGTTGGTTAGCAATCATAAAGTCGCCAAGGAACTATAGGAAAGAATTCAAATTCTCATGCAAGGAACTTCATTGACGAAACAAAAAAGGGAGTGTTAGCTTTATGATGAATTTGATAAGTTTGCTTATAAAAAGGGGGAAACACTACGTGATTTTTACTTGAGATTTTCACTGCTACTCAATGACATGAACATCTACAATATGAAACTGGAACAATTTCAAGTAAACACCAAGTTTTTTAATACTCTTCCTCTTGAATGGAGCAAATTTGTGACAGATGTCAAACTAGTTCGGGATTTTCACACAACTAACATTGATCAGCTTCATGCTTATTTGGGACAACATGAATTTCATGCAAATGAGGTTCGTTTAATGCATGAACGCAACTCAGATCCGCTTGCTTTGGTTGCATCCCATCAGATGACCCAGTCTCCTTATCAAACTCATCAAAACTCATACCAAAACACTCAATTTCAATCACAAGTTTCACCATATCAGTCTCCACAGTATGGATCACCTTATCAGTCTCAACAATACTCAACTCATCAATCATCAACACCTCTTTCAATCACTTATCCATCCAATGATTATCAATCATCAATTCACCACAACGTTTATTCTCGGTCTGACACACTATGTCCGCACACTGTCTGCATGAGTGTCATGTGATGTTAGATTTTATTGTAGAATTTACATTGATCATATAACTTTGATACTACGAACCTAAAATATCATTTCCGCCCTTTCGCCCCCCTTCCCCGGCCATATTTGAGTCCCTAACCCCCCCCTAAATCCCCCATCCCCACCTCTAGAAAGTCCACTTCCAATAATGACCCTGTGCTGACAACACCACGAACATTGACATCTCCCTAATCCACCCAAGACCCCTCCTGCCACTTACCCTCCCCCTTCGCCCCCCCCCCATCTCCCCCCCCGCACCGCCCCCCGCAATCATCTTTGACTCCTATCTTGCCCATTTTATCGTAATGTATTATCGAGAATGCTGCATTATTCCCATGACTTTATACATAGAAATATCTCTTTGTGACTACCTCGTACCCCCCCCACACTCCCGCACCCATATCCCCCCCTGACAATACAACTGTCCTTTTGACACCGATAGTGCAATTCATGTACGCCATACTCCTACCCGTGACCACATCATCCCAACAATCCTCCAGACCCACCTAACCGCCCTTGGGACTAGTGCGCCCCACAAATAACATTCCCCTGATCCTAATACTTCACCCTACCCAATCTATGCCAAATCTATCATACTGCATAAAGATTTTCCTCCATTAGTTATAATAGCTGTTGGACCGCCCACCCTCTCCCCAATTTATGACAACTCTTAGCTTTCTTCGTGATGATGCCTCGATTAACTTATTCACCCCCATTTACCCTGCCTCGCCCATCCAGCCCCCCACCCTCACCACGCCCCCCGCCGCGCCCGCTCCCCCCCCACCCACGCCCCCCCCGCCCCCCGCCCGGCCCGTTGGGGTGGGGGCGCGCCCTGGCGGCCGGGCGCCCGCGGGCCGGTTCGGCCGTCCTGGGCCGGGGGCGGCCGGCGGGGGTGGTTGGGGGGGGTCGGGGGGGGAGGGGGGGGGATTGGTTGGGGTGGGGGGGGGAGTACCCCCCTGCCGGCGGCACGTGCTGGGTGGCAGGGGTCGCGGCGGCTGGGGGGTCCAGCGTGGGGGGGACGGTGGGTGGTTTGGTTGTTGGGGTGAGGGGGGTGGTTAGAGTTGGTGTGATTTGTTTTGATTGATGTTTGGTTTGTTTTGTTGGTTGTTTTTTTGATGTTTCCCCCTGATGTTTGTTTTGAATGTGCATGTGTCTTCTTACTTCTTGTGGTTCCCCCCCGATTTTGGGGGTAGGGTGGGGGGTGTTTTGGTTTGTGGGTTGGGGGTGGTGGTTGGGGCCGGGGGGGGGCGGTGGGGCGCGTTGGCCGTGCGTTGGGTTTTTTGGCGCTGGTTGTTCTTTGTGTTTGTTGGTGTTTATCGTTGGGGAGGGGTGGTTCGATGTTGATTTGTTATGTTGGGTTGACGGTCTCGTGGCTGGGTTTTGGGTTTGTGATTTGATTTTGTGTTTGGGTGTATTTGGTGTAGTGTTTTGTCGTTTTTGGGTGTACCCGCCCTCCGTCTTGTTGCCCGTTTGTTGTTTTTCGGTGCTGATTGGTTGTGTTGTATGTGTGATTGTTGGGGGCTGTGTGGGGTGGTCTTTTGGGGTGTGTCTGGCCTTTGTGTTTTGGCCACGTCGGTGATGGGTGTTGGTGGATGTTCGTGGTGGTGTGTTTGGTGGTGTATGGTGGGAGGTGGTTGCTCGGGGGTGGTGCGGGGGGGGGGGGGGGGTGTGGGGGTGGGGGGCGTGAGGCGGGGTGGGGGTGGGTGGGTGGGTTGGTGGGGGCGGGGGGTGGGTGGATGGGGTGGGGGGGGGGGGGGGGCGGTGGGGGGGGGGATGGTGTGGTGGGGGAATTATTTGTTGTGATTTGCTGTTTGGTGATTTGTTTGTGATTTTTTTTGCTCTTGATTTTTTGTTTCTTTGTGTTTTTTTCCCTGTTTTTTTTGCGATTTTGCTTGTTTGACATTTTTCTTTTGTTTGTATGTTTTGTCTTTCTTTTGTGGTTTGTGTGATTTTTTTCGGGTTTTTTGATTGGAATATTTTTGAACTGTGATCGTTTTGTGGTTAGGAATTCCTGATGTTTATTTTTGTTTTGTTTTGTTTTTTTTCGTTGGATTTCGTTTTTGTTTTTTGATGGTTTTGTTTGTAAGTGTCTTGATTGTTTTGTTTTTGTTTTTCTGTTTTGGGTTTTTTTGGTTTTTTGGCAAATGATTTGATTTGTGCTTTTTTGATTTTTGTTTTTCTTGATTTTGTTTTGTGATTTTTGATGTCTTCAGATTTTGTTTCGTCTGTTTGGATTTTGTTTGTTTGGTCTTTTGTTTGTTGATTGTTTTTTTTGATTTTTGATTTTTTTTGGTTTGGGATGATCGAAAGGATTTGTGTATTTGTTTTTTTTGGTTATTTTTTGATTGTCTGATGTGTTGATTTTTTTTTTATGATGACTTTTTTGTTTTTTCTTTTTTTTTTTTTTTGATGAGTTTGTTTTGTTTATGTTTTGTTTTTTTTTTTTGTTGTTTTTTTTGTGTGTTTTTTTGTGTTTGACTTTGTGTTGATTTTGTGATTTGATTAGTTGGATGGTTTTTCTTTGTGGTGATGTTGAGTTCCTTGTTTGATTTTTTGATGTTTTTTTTTTTGTGAGGTTTTGTTTTGAATTGTGTATGGTGGTGTGTGTTTTTTGTTTGTTAGGGGGGTGGGGGGGTGGGTAATGTCTTCTTTGTGGTGTTCGTTTTATTTTTTTTGCTTGTTTATGTTTGATTATTGTTTTTGTGTTTTTTTTTTTTGTTGGAATTTCTTTTGTTCATTTTCTGTTCGCTGATGTTTTTTTTTTGTTTTTTTTTTTGTTTTAGTTATTGAGATTTGTTAGAGAATAACAGATCTGAAAAAATTCGTGGCAAGAGGTTCTGTTTTTCAGATGGGGTGACCCAGTATTTATAGGCACAAAAAGGAGTCGTTGTACTGACGGCGATCCCGGCAGTCCCTTATATATAAGGGGGCCGTCAGGCATATAAGGGGGGTGTCGTAGACTACGCTCCCCTTTTTGTCTTTTTGTGGAGAATGTGTTATCTGTTTTAGAATCTTCCATTTTGGGGGAAAAAATATGATTTCAAATTAAATAATTTAATAAAACATTTCTTTTCTAAAAAATCATTTTGTGTTTATATTTTTGTAAAAATACTTTTTGTGAAAATGTAAGGTTTAGAAAATAAAAATTATTTTCTTGATCACTAATCATGTTTAATGATTTGTTTATCCATACCTTAAGTGATTAATCTTAGAAATGGAATTTTACGATTAGTAATTTATAAACGTTTAATTTTATCATAAACGTTTTCACATTTTGTTATTATCAAAATATCGAGAGGTCGAAAAATATAAATAACTTTTTTAGACATTGTTTGTATTAACAGTTTACATACTAGTATTGTACTAACTCGTTGTTCTAAAAAAGGAGGTTGAGAATGATGGATATGAGTAAGATAATTTAAAGAGTTTGTTGAGAAGTTCATAACAAGAGCTCTCATACCATAATAGACGGAATTATGGCAGTTGAATAAATGTATCTCATTAATTAGTTTACATACTACCTTCGTCTCAAAATTATTGTCTACAAACAAAAAATACATAGTTTTAGAAAATATGCATTAATTACTGCTTTGGTTTCTATAAATACCAAATAAAGACAGTTTTACCCTTTCATAATTAATTGATTTAGGTTCATTTGGATACAAAGTTTTTTGTGGATACTAGGGGACCAATCTCCACCCTTCATCTTCATCTTAATGTAAATTAACCAAAAGAAGGAGTTTACATTCCCATCAACAAGAAACTCATACATTAGCATAACCAACTAATACATTCATGCAAAATAAAACTAGAGCGAATACAAGATAAGGATACATAATACTACATAAGTCTTAAATGATTCATGATGCATAGAGAATGACTTTTTAAACAAAAATGTCTTTGGTTTTTCCATTATTAAGCCATTTAAAGAAGGTCTATGGTGGAGGTGGAAAATAGGTTGTAAAGGCGGTGGTTAGAAGATACTCGAGATGAGCAAACATAATGTTCATTTCATCTCGAAGGTTTAAGTAGAGGTTACGGTTATGGAAACAACAAATACAAGTTGATCTATGATAGTCATGATAGTTGTAGAGAAGTGAATGCCACCATGATAGGAGGTTTAAGGTGGTGTGGTGATGGTGAAGATGGACTTGAAGATTTTTTCAAGAGGTTTGATTGGTGATAATGATAGATGTGATATCAAGAGGGAAGGCTTTGAAGTGGTTGAGGGTTTAAAGGTCTAGGAGGGACATCCAATATGTTCTCAAGCAAAAGGTTCAAAGGTTGAGGAGAGGTTGGTTCATTTGAGGATGGAGGTGAAATTTGAAGTTTTGATTGAAAAGAAGAAGATGTATTATCTTGGCTTGAGGAGGTTTGATTTATGGATGGAGTTTTGGATGGCAGCAATTAGAGATTTGGATATGAAGAAGCGTGTGGGTAGAGAAGGTGTAGTGGTGATTTCTTCATCACTAGAGATGTTGACAAACAATTGTCTATGAGGGATTATGGTTAGTTTGATTTTCTTGGAAGGGTTTGAAGAAGAAGCATTTGTGGAGTTCATGGTAGATTTTGGTTGAGGAAGATGAAGATGATAGAAATTAGAAGAGTTCATGATTTAAGGTGGAAGAAGTAGATTCAAGAGGTAAGGCATGGGGTTTGAAGTTTTAGATTCTAAAAAATGTTTATCAAAAAGCAGAAATCAGCTAGGCCTAGATGGGATAGTGGTCAACTGCACAGAAAATCAGGAGGTCACAGTGAAGAAATCCGTGACTTCTGACGGCGGTCCCTTATTATCTGGTGGTTCTAAATATATTGGGGGGCCGCCCAGTATTTAAGGGGGCCGTTTTCTGAAGACAGAAAATTTTCCAGTTTTTCCTGTAAAACTTTTCCTTATTTTTGTAGTCAATTCCACTTCATCATGAATCATCTACAACATAACAATCAAGCATATATAGGACAAATCTTCCTATAATATCAATCAAGAAAGCAAATATATATATTATATATATAGGCAAATTGAAAAGTTCATAAGCATGCATAATATTTTAAACATAACCAAAATATATCAAGGTGCATGCGAGCATGAGTTTTGGATGATAAAATCGAAAGATCATCCATACCCAAGCTAAGATGGCATACTAAGATACTAAGATATACTAATAAGTGTAGTAAAGTTTAAAACATCTAATCATAACAATTATAAATAATATAGTTAATAATGTTCATAAAGCAATTTCTCTCATTGCTCCCCTTCTTCAAGTCCACCACAAACCTCTAAGAACTTTTTTTCGATTACCTTACTCCACCACGATGCTCATCTCTTATTGCACTTGACGGTTGAGGATTTCGGTTTGGTGGGTGTAAAAAGGTTCCATGTTTTGGTCGACATTAGATGGGTTTTGAAAAACTTGAGGAACTTGATTGGTTAAGGAATTTACATAACGAATGGGGGAATGAGTGCTTGTACGCGAGGTTCATTCATCATTCCCATCGTCATCATCATCGTTGAGATGAGAGAGAGTGGATGGTTTGGATCGATGCTAGGCTGAAGACGAAAGAAGTGGAATGACGACATCTTCCCTCGGTGCCACGATCCCTTCTTGGGTTTTCGCTCTAGTTGAGCGGCAAGATGATTCATGACAGATCGTAACAACAATAAGACTCATTTTGCAATTCTGGATTTTCCACCAATGATGAAATCAATCAAGCGGGTTAATAGTCATACCATACGGTAGAATCAACAAGCATGCTTAGCAAACCCACTGTCCATATCTTTTTGTGCCTAGAAATATTCAAATTGAATCTTTCGGAGTTTGCAACGCAATAAAGCATATAACAAAGACATGCGGGAACGTGGTCCCGATTACCCCCCAAACAAAAAACATTTTCCCGAATTATTTCTTCGTTTCAAAGTTGACACAATTTCACGTGTGAGAATTTGATAATCTTGAACCTAAATTTCTTCTTGATGACGAATGCGAGTGACTTGACCTTCTCTATTTTCTCGAACATACGAGATGATATTATCGGGAGAAGGAAGGTTGGTTTGATATCCGCCTTCCGAAGGGCACCATATACCAATCATCAATGACCAATCGTCATTAAAGACGACACCCACAAACAGACCCTCACAAGTATTCTGAGATTTAAGCAAAAGTCCTTTCAATACTAAGAGGAGAATTATTGTTTTTTTGAAAGACAAATTTCCACCAAACATTTGACCTTCGTTAGAATAACTCAAACGATACTGACTGTAAAACCAAGAATAAAAAGAGACACACTTTTGTTTCATAGATTTCAAGAAGACACTCAAACTCCGACAAAAAGAAACAAAGACTGAACATAAGTTAAGAATCCGTCAAGTTATCAAAAACCACACCTGATACCCATGTGAATGTTAACGTTCTTCAAGTTTCTTAGTTTTTCTTTTATTGAAGAATGAAATTCATGTGAAATTTTAGGGATATAGTGTCTTGTATTTTTGTAATCTTCAGAAGATTTGCGAGGCATTGTCACCTAGAATAAGATAACTAAGATCACATTTTAATTGTATTTTACTTGTATTAATATCTTAAGTTCGTGCCTAGTGTGTCCCTATTTGCAACAATTAGGAGCAACGATTAACTCGACCTAAATGTAAAATCCTAAGAGTTAACTCAAACGTTCCTTAGTTTGATTTTGCTCAACCAAACAAGTCAAAAAATACATATGAATTATTTATCTCGAAATTTGTTCATGAGATCATTATGCATGTGTTTGAAAATGTTTTTGGGTTGGATTAACAATGCATAACAACAATTTTATTGTGTTTCTTACGTGAGTGATTTGAAAATAAAATTAGGATTTTGGTTTGAAATCAATTTTTTTTAACAAATTCACTAATATGTGCAAATCCTATGTCTACGGGAAGCATATTAGTTGTACATTGTATCCTAGTAGTTCTAATTGAACAAGATTGAAAGAAAAATTAAAAATCCCTAATTTTAATTTTTTGTGTTCATAATGAACCCTAGACTTAAATTAAGAGAAAATAAGTGAAATGACTTACGATTGATGATCTTTGAGATGTTAGGAATGATTATTGGTGTTGATTTGATCTTCAATTAAGGTTTTTATGGTTGAATTTGAGTTTTGGTGTTATTTTGGAATATTTTCCGTTGTTCGTCGCCACCGACATAATGGGGTGTTTTGTTGTTTGTGTTTTTGAGAAATTTTTCTGACTAAGTTGTTCATATTTGGGTCAATGTTGATGGCGGGCCTATATTGAACCTGGCGGTCCCATAATATATGGGGGCCACCTATATGGGCCGCCCTCAGACAATGAATTTGAACCATAATTTTGATGAAAAAATTTGCGAAGCGAGTGACGTTTATATATTTTCATAGTCGCTAAATAAACATCTATAAATGTACTTCGTTATGAAGTATTAAGTTTGTCACGACACGGAATGGACACAACGGACTAAAAACTGAACAGAAAAAATAGACGCACTAATATGAATTAATGGAAAAGTGTTCCATCATTCCTAAACCAAGACATAAGATAGTTAAACATTCACAGTTTTAAAGGGTTTAGTAAGATATCATCGATGTGTCGCGGAACGACGTTTTTTTTCGATTGAGTTATTCCCTTTCTGGACATTATCACGAAGAAAGTGGTGACGTATTTCGATGTGTTTAGTACGAGAGTGGTACACCATTTTTTTGCTAAGGTCAATCGCGCCTTTATTATCTCACATGATGGGAAACATCGTCGAGTCTTGCGTCGTAGTCGATGAAAAGCTTGTTTCATCCATTGAGTGCTTATTGACATGCCTTTTTCGGCCTTACGTATATCACTTCGTGGTGGATTATAGAAAAGCGATATTGTTTCTTTCCTTCGAGAACCAAGATGTCAAACACAAAAAATCCCACGAACGATAAATACGCTAGTAGCTCTTTGGTCCACAAACTCTTCCCGCTGTATTCAAAGTCGGCAATATACCTACTAAACGGTTTCTATGCCGGTCCCCTTTAGGATACCTAATCCGAATGTGTGATGCCTTTAAAAGTAACTACAAGATACGCTAAACACCGCTTCAAGGTGAGAGGTTTTGGGAGCCTCTTGGAAGCAGGCACAAAGGCAGACACTAAACATGATATCGGGCCTACTTGCCGTTAGGTATAATAAACTACCTATCATGCCTCGATACTTGGTACTATCTACCGACTCACACTCTTCATCTTTTGTGAGTTTAGTATCAGAGGACATGGGGGTTTTCATTGGTTTAGATTCTTCTAGACCAAATTTCTTAAGCATTTCTTTAATATATTTAGATTGGTTAAAGAATATACCATCTTCCATTTGTTTAATTTGTAATCCAAGGAAGAAGTTAAGTTCACCCATCATGCTCATCTCGAACTCGTCATGCATGATTTTGGCAAATTCATCACACATGTCTTGACAAGTCGAACCGAATATAATGTCATCGACATATATTTAAACAATGATGAGATTTTAAACTTTTCCTTCTTAGTAAAATAGAGTGTTATCTAACCATTACCATTTATATATTCAAGTTAATAAAAAAGCTTTTAAATCTAATCATTCCAAGCTTTGGTGCTTGTTAAGACCGTATAAAAAGCTTTTCTTTAATTTATAAAGATGATTCGGTTTTTCAAATCAATGAATCCCATAAGTTTGTGCCCACGTAAGACCTACCCCACCCCCCTCATTGAATAAAACCGGTAACAGGAAATGCACTTTTTACATCCATTTGGAATAATTTAAAATCTAAGGCGCAAGCATAGGCTAATAATATCCTTATAGATTCAAGTCTAGTAACCGGGGCATAAGTTTCATCATAATCGATGCCCTCTTATTGGTTGTAGCCTTGAACAACTAACCTAGCCTTATTTCGAGAAACAATACCGTTCTCGTCTAACTTATTTCTCTAAATACCCACTTGGTTTCCTATAAAATATCATAATTCTTAGGTTGTGGTACTAACCACCAAAAGTCGTAGCAATCAATTGAATTAAAATTGTTCTTGCATGACACTATCCAACCTTTCATCTCCTAATGCCCTCATGTCACATTCCCTAGGTTCTATAGTTTGATATAAAAACAAAAGAATTACATTGGTTTTGCTTGTGTGACCTAAGGGTTTCTTTGGTTAAGGTTCCTAAGACATTTCTAAAGGATGGCTCCCTAGATTCCTTAAAGTTGACTATTCCATCAACTTCTAAGTTTCATCCTTAGATGTCCCATTTTCTGGATTTTCTTTTCGTGACCTTAATTTGCTTCTTTCTTCATCTAAGTCAACATCCATCCAAGGGTGATGTCTTAGAGGATGGAGAAAGTTTCAACATCGAATGATCACGTTAATTGATTCGTTTTGACTATCCTAGTGTGTTTGTTTAGGAATGATGTAAGCTTTGGTCTATTTTGTGAATACCCACCTAGAAAGACAACCTTCGAATGACTATTGTGTCAAACTTGGTAAGTAGTCTTTTGTGTATCAAAATGAAGCACTTGCTTTCAAAAAACACTCTAAAATAATCTAAACTTAGGTTTTTTCTACCTCTTAAGAGTTTCATAAGGCGTTTTTATTCCTAGAATGGCTCTAATGAGAATTCGTTGCGAATGTAAGTTGAAGTAATCTACTGCGTTACACCAAAACATTTATAGTAACTGATTGTCTCCGTTCAACATGGTTCTACTCATTTCCTGAAGTGTCCTACTTTTTCTTCAACCACGCCATTGATTGAGGAGTGTGGGAACCGAGAAGTTAAGAGTAATACCATTGGCATTACATAAACTCTCCAAATGAAATTCGTTATCAAATTCTCTGCCGTGGGTCGTTCTTAATGATACTATTGTACGGAGTGGTTGCCTAATTGGTTTTGATTTCTTACTAAATTATTTCGAATTGACAAGAAGCTTACGGTATTATTCTTAAAAACTAGTCCAATATACCTAGAGTAGTCATCTACTATGACTAAGGTGTAGCGGTTTCCTCTGTAACTCCGTACGGAGGATGGACCAAAAAGATCTATGTGGAGAAGTTCTAAGCATCTAGTCGTTGAGACTATGTTCTTAGCTTTGTGACTAACGTGAGCTTGTTTGCCAATTTTGCAAGCACACAAAAAAGTTGTTGATCAAACCTAAGCTTAGTATGGTTTCTAACAATATCTTTAGAAGCTAACGATTGAATGAGAGACATATTTGCGTGACCCTATCTCCTATGTCACAATGTAGAGTTTTCATCAATCGTTGCAAGACATATTTTGTCTTTTGGCTTATTTCTTAATTTCATCACATACAGCCTTTTCTTCCTACTACCTCACTATAACTTTTACGTCCTTAGTGATTCACTATCAAGTTCAGAAAAAAGTTACTCTACATTTATTATCACATTTTGTCCTAAAACTTTAAGCAAAGATTTCAGGTCCTAACTTTATCAAAATGTTTCAACATATCCTATTTTGAGAGAGTCATTAGAAATCGTCCATTTGGTCCAATGATGTTACCGCAGATTACTACCAAAAATGACGTTACCCTCCATTGGTATGCCTTATAATGTAGAAGAGCTTTCTGATTGCCCGTTTACATGCTTGGAGCAACCACTATCCTTGATCCATTCGTCCAGGTTCCAAAAGGAGTCGACTCCCAAGGCATTCTATTTATATAAGACAAATAACACAACATTTGGTCCCTAAATCTCATGGGTTCAAAGTTTTTAGAGTCAAACATCCCTTTGCATTTGATGCAATTGGTTGGGATGTGGGAATGGAAGACACTTTCCCATGCAGTAACCATTGACTGGAAATTGTTCAAGTTAACGGGAAATCCGTGGGGTTGGTTCTGTTCCACCCCGAACCCCCCAACATGTCTTTTAGTTGCGAGTTTTAGGACGGTGAATAATTATTATTGACTTCTTCAAGGTGTGAGTTTTTGATTTTGAAAATCCAACTCCGGGTTTTGACAATGGCTTATAGAATTGTTTAACTTCATTATCACTAGCAACGGGAACTTTGGTTTTATTTACAATTATGTGTTTTGGTCTAGGACCCAAAATAGATTTTTGAAAAGACACACTTTTCTCAGATATATGCATTACTAGTGGCGGTCCTATATTTATTTTGGGGCCCGCTTGAATATTAAAGGGGCACCCATATTTATGAGACCTCCATCAGGAGATGCCTTTTTTGAGCTTTTACAAATTTATTTCCTTAGTTCCACTAGAATTAGATGTATTTCAAATTGTAATAAAAACCCCATACCTAATTTATCACCTAGAGTGTTTTGTGATTACTTTAACATTTTATTCAACCAATGTGTACTCTTTTCAAATTTGTTTAATCTAGTAGACTTTTTTTTGAGCTTTTCATTTTCAATTTTAAGTGTATGATACTTTGCACAATCGAGATCAACTCCTTTGTTTTTCTCGAGTATGGATAATTTATCTTTTAATTCCTTAAGCTCATTTTCTAGACTATTTCTAATAGCTTTTAACCTTTTGTTCTTAGTGATTATCTTTAAACTCATTTTGCACAATTTATCATATTCATTGTCTAAAGCTAAATCATCAATTGATGAGTTTTCATCACTAAAGTAGGAGGATTCAGAACATACCTCATTTGGTGCTTGAGCTACAAGACATGTATCATCATAAATCTTTTCATCATTCTCTTCACCGCTATCACTCCAAGAACCTCCAACGAATGCTCTTTGGTTCTTGTTTCTCGGTGGCTTTGGACATTCTCTAATAAGATGATTTAGATCTCCGCATCTAAAACACTTCCTTTCACTTTTGCCATTTTTGTCGTCTCGGCTTCTTTGAAAGGTCTTTTTGTCGTTTCGAGGTTGTCTTACGAATCTAATCCCTTCTCTTAAAGAACTACTTGAAGTCTTATTAACAGCCAAAGTCGTATCTTCCGTCTTCACTAACCGAAAGTCCGAAACATCTTCGTCTTCTTTCACAACTTTTGCTTTGAGACTATTACGGAATCTTTCTTGATGATCACTCATAGACGTGGAAGGTTTCCGATGATCTCAACAAGATATAAGTGATGTTAAGTCTTTCGACTCTTCAATCGTCGTGACTTTTGCTCTCTCATTTTAGATGTATATAGCCCTAAGAAACTTCCTTACGGTAGTTTCTTACTAGAATAAGACCTTCATCCAGAGCTTTAAGACTAGTGATAATAGTAATTAAATTCAGCAAATGCACTATTTATTAGATTCGTCATCGATATGAACTAAATTATTCATATTGTTGAACCAAAAGGTCGATCTTATTATCTTTGACTTGGTTATTACCTTGATGGGTGATTAACAAAGTTTTCCAAATTTCTTTTGTCGTATTGCACATGAAAATTCCGTTGCATATTCTTTTCTACTAGGCAAGCATTGTAATAACCATTTTAGGCTCATTGTTTTTCTCAAGCCTTCTAAAAGATCATCGTTTGATTTTTCAAACAGGGTACCATCATCGCTCATCAAAGTTTGGTTTTTCCAGATTTTGAATAATAGGTTGAAAATCACCATTTGTAATAACATGTCAAATATCTAGATCTTTTGATTTAACATATGTCTTGAATCTATTTTTCCAATAAATAAAACTATCACTTTTGAAAAGTGGTGATATTTGCATAGATTGCCCTTCTAGATATTTGTCAGAATCCATAGATCGATCCAAGCTTTAAAATACAATATATTTTAAAAATCTTGACTGACCTTGCTCTGATACCAATTGTAGAAAACTAGAAGGGGGGGGGTTAAATAGTTTACTGGTTAATTTGTCATTTTAAAATTTTGCTTAGAAAATTGTTAGATTCGAGTTATATGTCAATCAATCAACAATATGAATCACAACTAAAATATCTAATATAATGAACTAAGTAAACAATAATACTAAAGAGATAGAGAAATAAACAATCAAACCAAGACACCAAGATTTATAGTGGTTCGGCAACGAAGCACCTCTTTGTTCCTACTCCACTCCCCGAGTACTCCACTCGAGATTTCACTATGTCAACAAGCTCCCTTTAGGCGGAGAAAACCGTTTACACGTCGCTTACTTTCTTTTCCGACACTAAGCTAGATGTCGAGTCCTAATCTTAGCTAGAACCAATCTAAGACTCACAAAGTCTTTATACACTCACAAGATATATACCCTTGGATTGACATACAATCCAAATCACACCAATACACAATTTACACTATTGGATCTACACTCAATTCAATTTACACAACAACACAAAGTAAATGTAATGAAGATATGTGATCTTGAGGAGGAGGAGAGAGATCACTTAATAACAAATCATATGTAGAAGAATACGATTGTTCTTCTCTTGCACTTGATTAGAATAAGAAGGGAGGAAGAAAGAATTAATCACTTGAAAACAAGATCAAGATATGTTAGTGATCAAGATATGTGTTTTAGAAAGAAAGGAAGAAGAGAGAATAACATATCTGAAAAAATTCGTAGCAAGAGGTTCTGTTTTTCAGATGGGGTGACCCAATATTTATAGGCACAAAAAAGGAGCCGTTGTACTGACGGTGGTCCCGGCGGTCCCTTATATATAAGGGGGCCGCCAGGCCTATAAGGGGGCCGCCGTAGACTACGCTCCCCTTTTTCTCTTTTTGTGGAGAAGGTGTTATCTGTTTTAGAACCTTCTATTTTGGGGGGGAAAATCTGATTTCAAATTAAATAATTTAATAAAACATTTCTTTTATAAAAAAAATTGTGTTTATATTTTTGTAAAAATACTTTTGTAAAAATGTAAGGTTTAGAAAATAAAAATTATTTTCTTATCTGAAGTCCTAGAAAAGACTTCATCTCACCCATCATTAACATTTCAAACTTATCTTTCATTAGTTTTGCAAATCTGTTTGAGAAAACTAGATTTGTGGATCCAAAAATAATGTCATCGACATATATTTGAACTAATAATATGTACTCCTTGCGTCTTCGTGTAAACAGTGTTAGATCAATAATTCCTTTTATGAAATGGTGTTCAATCAAGAAGGAAGAAAGCTTGTCATACCATGCTCGAGGGGCTTGTTTGAGACCTTACAGAGCCTTCTTGAGACGATAAAAGTGATTAGGAAAGTCTGGATCTACGAATCTATCAGGCTGACTTACAAAAACTTCTTCTTTCAATGGACCATTCAGGAATGCAGTCTTTACATCCATCTGGTATATTATAAAGTTCTTGTGAGCCGCGTAAGCCACGAACATGCGATCGGCTTCTAGTCTTGCGACTAGAGCAAATGACTCCTCAAAATCTATCCCTTCTTGTTGACTATAACCCTTTGCAACGAGACGTGATTTGTTCCTAATAACTGTGTTTTTAGCATCCGTCTTGTTTTTCTAAAGCCATTTTACCTTGATTGCATGCCTGCCTTCAGGTAATGGAACAAGTTCCTACACATCTAGTCGTTTGAACTGATTAAGTTCATCTTGCATTGATTTGATCCAGCTATAATCAAGCATAGCTTCTTTGATGTTATTGGGTTCAGTAAGACTCATTGTGAGTGCGTACATACACAACTCTGCATCAGTTCAAAGTTTATTTCTTGTTAGAACTGGCTTTGAAGGGTCACCAGTCACTTGTTTAATTGAATGATTCTTAGTCCACTTATCGGTGTAGCGATATTGTTGATGGAACTCATGCATATTTGACGGGTCCTGATAGTTTAAAGGTGACTCAGCTTCTTCAAACTCGGGATTTTCAAAAGAATGCATAATAGTATTCCCATCAAGTTCTACAACGTCTTCTTGAAGTTGTTCATCAAAATGAGTTTCCAAGACTAGAATTGATGATTCTTGTGTGATTGGTTCTTCTGAAGAAGTTACTATTTGTGAAGCATCACTATCTTCAACAATGATTGAAGACGGTGATGGAGTATCTTCAACATCAAGAGTATTTGCAGCAGAATTATTTGACACTTTGGAAGTACTCAGTGCATAATATTCCTCATATAGAGGATCAAACAAGTTATACAAGTCTTGTTGTGACAGTATTTCATTCATGTCGTCTGATGAATCTTGAAAATTCGAGCAGTTTAGACCGGGTCCTGAATTGTTGCATTCAAAAGCCATAGATGTGAGTTCATCAGATTTGACATGGACCATTTCCATAATATTTTTAGTTCGGCAGTTGTAAATACAATAACCTCTTGATGACTTAGAATATCTAATAAAGATACCAATGTCAGCCTTCGGTTTCATTTTCCCAAGATCATCACGATCATTTGTTGGATAGCAAAGAGATCCAAACACATGAAAGTATTGAACATTGGGTTTTCTCCCTTGAATTAGCTCATACGGAGTCTTGCTGTACCGAGTGTGTACAATAGAGCGATTCTCAGTAAAGCAAGTAGTAGCAATAGCTTCAGCCCAAAGAAATTTTGGAGATTTGAAAAGATAAGCATTGTGCGTGCAGCCTCGACAAGTGTACGGTTTTGACGTTCAACAACACCATTTTGTTGAGGCGTTCGAGCAATTGAAGTATGATAAATAATGCCTAGCTTTGCAAACGACCGCAATTTCTCATTCTTGAACTCAGTTCCATTATCAGTTCGGATCTTCATAATTTGAGCCTTTAGATACCGTTGAACTTGACTAATGAAATTGATGATCATATCTGGAGCCTCATCTTTGGTGTTGTGGAGCGTAGGGCACTTTAAAATCGTCAACCAACACTAGAGGACGTAATACCAAGATGAAACTTCTTAATATGAAGCTCCCTAGTATTGTGGTATGATATGGATCCGGGACATGATTTTTGAAAGCACATCGATGATGAATGATATAAGAATTAGAACATAAGCAGTTTTAAGCATTTTATTCAATATTGGAAAGTTAGCCGAGGAGCGTTATTAAAGTTTGTTGGTAATGTTTTAAAACTATGATTTTACACTTTTTCAAAATGTTACATTTTAGACATTGGGGTTTGGAAACTGCAAGTAGACCCCTGGGTTGCATTTTTAGACTTTGGTCCCTTATTATTGATATAACAAGTAAAACCTTGTACTTTCAAAGTGACATAATAGGACCCCTATAGCTTATAAACTTTGATAAAATGACACTTTAGACCTTATAGTTTAAGTTTCTGAAATTTTACGTTCTATACCCATTGCATTGATTATAATTACAAAACATTGTCACAATGCCTGCAAGCTTATTTAACATTTCAATAGATATTTTAAGTTATAATAAACTAAAATATGAAGGTTTAACCACAACATAAGTTTAATTTACGATTTGTAAGTTAAAAGGTAAAACGGCGTCCAAATTAGGGTTTTCAAAATGAAAAGCTCGTTGGTTATTAAGGTCAAATTCTCTTTATGACTTAATCAAAGGCACTTATTTTAATATTATAATAGCTTTATTAGGATAGGTTATACAAAAAGTTTTACAAGTTAACCATAGGGTTTTAAGGAAAAAACATTGAAATTAGGGTTTCGGTGTGTCACGGTTTTGAATCAAAAAGCCATAAACACTTAGGTTTTTAAGTCAAAGCTTTATTTTATGATTTAGCAGAACATTATGAACATTATTGACATTATGAGAAGAATATAGTTAGCGAACTGGTTTGAGCTTATAGCTGGAAACGGGTCAGATCGGGACAACTTTCGGCTTCAGTCGGCTAGAATAGTAACGACTCTCGGGCTTCTGTTTCTTGCTTATCTTTTGCTTTCCTTTTGTACTTGAGACTTATTAAGATCTATTAGAAATCATATTGAGCAAGGGAGTTGCTACTATGAAGGGTTATAAAGGAGGAGTGGGGGATGAAGAGATGAACATCTATGCCTCTATTTTTACCATTTGAAGTTGCAAGGAGTAAGAATCGGATTAGGAACTGGTCTTGACCATAGAGGGTCTAGGGTATGATGGGTAGAAGCTAGGAAATCAATGGTGGGAGGGTCTATAAAATAGCTTTGATGAGGTGTTGGGGTTGCTTGTTGCCGCGGCTGAAATGGAGCAAAAGAAGGCCATGTGCTTTTGATTTTTGACCAAGGATAAGTCAAAGTAGGTGCATAAGCTGCTACTATGATTCTAGAAGAGGTTCACATTGGTTATTTGGACTTGGTAGCAATTTAGAGGGGGTTCAAAATGGTCATAAGAAGTTAAAAGGGGTCTATTTTATGTTTCGACGGGTTCTTCAAATGTTTTAACAAAAGTACATTGTGTTATAACTGATTAAGGAATGATTAAAAGGTTTGTTAGGGTCGGAGATTAAAGTAATTAGCAAAATTAGCAATTCGTTTGGTTAAAATGGATTAGAATTGAAGAAATGGGTACGGGTTCAATAGGGCTCCATTATTAGGGTTTTCTTGACTTTCTTGGCTTATATTTTGCATACTCTTGATTAAGAATGATGGAATATAAATCCTAAGGCTTATATAAAGTATTATTAATGAAGTTTGGTCATTGGTTTAAGTTATAATGGTTTGAAATTGAGAAAACGGGTCAAAGTTACAATTAGAGCATAATTAGGGTTTTCTGGATTCGTTAAGGTTTTCTAGGCTTTGATTTCTTGTACATTGCCAAGTTAATGATAGATAATGATTTGTAAACTTATTTTATGAGTTTATAATGGCCTTGGTTAGTTATTTGGATAAGTATGGTTAAAACAAGTTAAAGGGTAGTAAATGAACAGTTAGGTTCAATCTTCAGGGTTTCTGGATATGGTTTTACGTACAGTGAAGTAAAATGATGAATAATGATTGGAATAGGGATTGATATGATTGTAAAATAAGTTATTACAACTTAATTAAGTGTTGGTTTGGGTTTACAATGGATAAAAGCCAAGAAACAGGTCACAGTTTAGAAACTAGTTCGGTTTTAGGGTTTAGGATTTCGTATTAGGGTTTTGAGTGTAAAAATATGTATGAAAGCTTATGAATAGAATATTTAGGGTTTATACATTGTAATATGAGTATATTATCTTGATTATTGGATGGTGATGCAATTAGAATGAAAACGGATGTTTAGACGGCTATTTTAGAGATCATGCTTAATGACTTGTACATTGAGCTTTTAGAGATTTGTCTTTGACTTGAAAGTTTTATACGTTAAATGCGATAATTCATATTACCGTACTGTATACTTTAGTAGCTTGTGCATTCACTTTAGGGGTAAATCCCTTTTCATGAAGGTTAGGGGGATCCGGATAATGGTTTAAAGGCGTTATGATATGGATAGTTGCAAATGGTACCTTTTAGAAGTGATATACCTTATAATAATGATATTATAACATTGACTTGATATGTTATGATGTTTGCTTGACATATATGAAGATAGGATTGCCATACATAGGTTGTCTGAGTCCGTTAACTTGAGTTATGCAGGTTATATTGCATATTGAGATATTGGCAAAGTAATGTAATGTAATAAAGCGAAAAATTTCCCTGAAAGGTGAGTTTCATATATAACTGTATTAGAGTGTAATCATCTAACTTATAGATGGATTATTTACATATATGAAATTGTGGGTTGTTGTTATAGTCTCCACCCTTACAGAAATCTCGTCCCGAGATTTGATTTAACTTGAAGTGATGATTGGAAAATAGATGAGGATAATTTGGCAACGAATTTCATCTTCGGTTCCCATGTAAACTTGGTCCTCTTTTTAGAGTTCCATCGTACTTTGATTATAGGAATACGACTTCGCTTGAGTTGTTTGATTTCATGGTCCATAACTTCCACTGGTTCTTCTATAAAGTTGAGTTTTTCGTCGAGTTGAAGTTCTTTTATTGGAATAACGAGAGATTCGTCAGATAAACACTTCTTGAGATTTGAAACATGGAAAGTATTGTGGATACTACTAAGCTCTTCAGGAAGCTCTAGTTTGTACGCTATGCCAATTGTTCAGGATTTTGAATGGTCCAATGTATCGTGGATTAAGCTTTCCTCGTTTCCGAGATCGAAAGATACCTTTGCAGAGGGTGATATTATTCAACATTAACCGATCGCAACTCTTGAAATTCTAAAGGCTTTCGCCTTACATTGCGTAACTTCTTTGTCTATCTCTTGCAGTTTGCAAGCGTTGACGAATTTGTACAATCTTTTTAGTGGTTTCTTGATTATTCTGGACTGTAAGTTGAGAATCTCCAACTTCCGCCCAGGCAACAGGTGATCTACACTTGTCCATAAAGTGTTCGATGGTGCTGCCTTGATACTGGCATGTAAATGTTGTTGTCCCATTATCTAGAATATTCTCTTTCATGACGGCGTCACGATTAAAACGCGACGCCGTCACAACGTTTTTCCTATATATACAAACCCGAATTTAGGGTTTTGAGTGTGTAACTTTAGAATAAAAAGAGGGTACGAACCCTAGTTCGTTTAGCAGCTGTTAGGGACGAATTTAGGGCCTAAAAACCCTATTGTACTTCCTCCAACTCATGTTTTAATCAAGTAAGGTTTATTTAATCATTCAATATGTCTATGTGTTGTTTGATTCATCTATGTTCTTGCTTTATTAACATGCTAGGCTAAGCCTCCTATTGTGTTTATTTATGATTGTATGAAACCTAGAATGTAGATCTTAGTGGTGTTGCTTCTTGTGATGGATGTGCATGTTAGGCCTTAGAAAACCAGCTTTTGTCTGTATCGCTGTTGATATGTCTAGGGAAACATGATTGTGTAGAAAGGATACCATCGGGTAACAGTCTTCATACTACCTTGCCCCCTAATATGGTTGATCCACTTTTAATATATTTCACATGCACTTAGTGTACCCTTAGGGGCCTTGTAATAGTCTTCATACTACCTTGCTTGTGCGTTGCTCTAACGAAATGCTAAGTAGACGGCGGGTTCGTGTAATTCGTTCATGACTTAGGAAATAATTACACAGATCATCATAAGTGTGACAAGGCAACAACACTAGGAGAAGCAATCTAGGGAGTAATACATGATTAAATAAACATAGTCTTTTATCTTATTGTTATCACCACTAGTTTAGATTATATTTAGTTTATTAGTTAAAACCAAAACCAAACCTCTCCAATTATATGATTTACCTGCTTTCTATAAAATACAAAAACACTAAAAGAATCTTCCCTTAACCTTTAGAATTATGTTAAACCATGATCAAGCCTTCCCAACCTATTCCTCGAGTAAACGATAACAACCCCCGAGTCTTGCCTATACTACTACTACAATGATTAGGTGCTCTGCCTAGGGAGTTGTAAAACTTCTTGTTGAAGTCTAACGATGACCGCATCAAGTTTTTGGTGCCGTTGCCGGGGAATAGTTAGGTTTTGATCATAGTTTAGCTTAGTTTTACTTGCTTGAATCCTTTCAAGTAAGATTTAATTTCCACATAATAGCTTCCTTGTAGCCTATCTTTTCTTTGTGTTATTTGTTTCATAACCCATTCTCGTCAACCACCTTGGGAAATGAGAATCCTATCCGTACTCTAGGAGTCTACTCTAAACCTAGCCACGAGGGTTATAAGAATACCATCGAGCTCCCCGCAGGGAACAACGTGGTACCTCTTTGATCCGACACCATCCGGTTGGTGCAAAACGAATGCTCATTGATGTGTCTCCATCGAGCTTTAAATTTATAAACAAGAATTACCGGTTTAACTAGGAACACATTCGGGCAAGTTGTGTAGATCGTTTAGCCCATCTAGGATATAATAACATTGAATAACATAATATGCAGAGGAATAAATAAGAACATCAATGTTATGAACAAGGTTTTTCTTTATTTAACTTTGACTTTGGACTTGAAATCTATTGAATATTGAATCTTTATTGATGGATATAGTGTGTGTAAATGAAGGTGTAATAGTGTGTGTGATTAGAGAGAAAATTTCTTAACTTGCATTTTGATTAAATGAAATTGTTACAAATAACCATGGCATAAATACCTATTTATACCCCTTGGTTAACTATTTTTATTAAACTTTCCTAACTTAACATATTTAGTCCCTGCACCTTATAACAGTGCTACAAGTAGATTATTTCTTTATTTATAACATTCTCTCCCTAAATGATCTACTTAGGAACTATTCTTATTATGTTTTTGATGACGACTTCTTCCTTATGCTTTGAACACTTTATTCTGAAGTAGTCTGTCATTTTCTTTTTCTTTGAAGCTAGAAAACGCTGAGAATTCTTTATGAAAGTTGAGGACGAACTTGTAGCAATTCTCTCCCGATATAATTTTCTTCCCTTATATGATAGGATAGATTTATTTATCTCTGAAGCTATTAACTCTACTCTCGAACTCAAAATCAGCATTCTCAAAAGCTAACCTGATCTTCTTTTGCAATTTGATTCTTTAATAGCTTGTATGAAATCTTTATCTTTGAACTTGATCTTGAAAATAGATTTCACTCACGCATAATGTTGCTGATGAAAGATCTTCAACACGATGATTTACTGATTGAGCATTGATTTGTAGATGACATTGAAAACTTGTCTTTGTATTCTTGATTTCTTCATTACCCTTTTAGCGACCCACTCTCAATCACAATATCATCTCTTTTAATATTGGAATAGTGATCTCTTGGTGCGTAGACTTTTTCTTAAATAACTTGTTGTTAAAGATGATGATGATATTGTTAAAGTAATCTCATGCAAATGTTGAACCGGCTATCTTGATTGATCTATAAGCTTGATGAAGCACTACAACTTATTCTTAAACATTGATGATTAACTGAAACATATCAATAAGAAAAGAAAATAACAAAATATCTCTCATTCTGTTTTTTCTTTCTCTCTTTTCTTTCAATCCTCACCAACAATATATACATTTTCTCATTTTGTTTTTGCTTTCTCTCATTTCTTTTAATCCCCACCAACCATGAAGATAAAACATATCTTCTCGATCAAACTACTAGTTAGAGATACAGACACAAGAGTAATTGTCTGCTGGATGATACCTATCTAATTTCGTTTTGCCCATTGTCTTGATTTGTCCCATAATTTCTTGCTTAAATCTTCTCTCTTTTCATATAATTGAATTTTTCTCTTAAGTTTCAAGCTTATATCTTCTCCCCCTCATGATGATTATGATCTATTATGAACATCATGATCATATAAGCTTCCAAAATAAGCTCTGGGTGAAGAATATCCTTTGAAGTCCATGAAATTGAAATCGAACTCATTTCTTTTCTCTCTAAGAATCAAACATTCACCTTTATAAAAACTATCCCAAAATAAACCCATAAGCTCCCTTAAAAACCATCAAATTTGGTTGCCTTCTTCCCGTGAAGGTTCAAGATAACTTTTGACTTTAAAAGATTCATCGCGCTCAGCTCGGGCTTGCTTGTGTCCTAAGGTATAAATGTTTTTGTTGTATGATTGTATGTTGTAGAACGATGGATGGAGAGATTATCAGAGTAATAACCATTTTCCATCTAACATGAATTTCTACTTCACAAGATCATGCTATTGACATTTCTGGATGAAATATTTATAAAATATGATCAAATCAATTTCTCGATGATAAGGATGCGAATATGATCATAAAATCCGAAATAAGGCATTGATCTCATGAACTTAGAGTTGTGTACCCTTAGAAACACGTAACCACTAGATCATGATTACTAGTTAACACCTTATTTAAATGATTAAGCCATCATTTTCCATTGAAGTGGACCTACGTTCTGTTGGCATGTTGTTAGCACGGGTAGGATTTCTTTTTGATCATTATGAATACTATTTGACAGTATCACTCTAGAATGTTTCGGCAATGTCACATAGACATGCAATGTCACAAAGACATATATCATTGTACCTTTGTATTATTGATGTTTAATACAAACGTACTTTTGTGTCCTAAAGATATTTCATTGAATATCAAATTGGCTCTAGACTCTTGTGCACTTTTAGTAAGCAAGGACTAGAGCAGAATGTCCTTTATTCAATACCAACATTCTCAGAATGAGAAGTCGATAGATTATGCGTTTAATCTCTATGAGAATGAAACAAATAATTTTTGAGAAGTACTTGAGTGGCTAGGAGGGGTTGTGCATTTGCATCACTGGGTCCATGATGTCTACTTCAATACCAGAAATCAACGAATGAAATCCGATAGATTATAAGTTGACTCGGTTTCTATCCTAGTTTAGGAAAAACCCTTTATTTTTTCTTATAAGCCTCTCACTTTTCAACTCTAACCTTTTCATTTTTCTTATCATTTAATTCTTCTTCATCATATTCTTGTCACTTTTGACAACTTTATCATTTTGGTTCATCCTTTTTCATTCAAAGCTTTATCACTTAAGTCCTTTTGGCATTCAAAATATGTTGATTTGCACCACAAACTCCATCACCTAGTCCTAACTTTCCTAAATTAGAAGGAAGACTCTGGGGTAGATCAATTTCGGTTCTGGAAGATCATAGGAGTATTTTGAGAGTAACTAAATCACACCGTGCAACTTAATTAACATACGCCAAGATAATTCCTTTAGAAAGAAAGTTCGTGAAAAACATGATAAAATTATAAAATCGTATCATGAGATTTTGATAATATCAAGAAAATGTAGAACAATCACTCTGTCTGTTTTTGTATACGGTGGCATTTATTTTCTTGCATACTTTTCTCTTTTTCTTTTCATGTGTTGTTCTTGCTTTTGAAGCACATGACATATACTTTCATTTTTCAAGTATACGATTTCTCATTTTTCTCTTTCTATTTTTTTCTCACAAATCTCTCAATCTGTTTTTATAATTCTCTCAACATCTTATGAAGAGAAAATCGTTGATCTTTAAAGTTTTCAATCATTATAAAGACCACTCCCTTAACATATGCCGAGAAACATTTTTAACATAAAGCTAAAAACGCCCAAAAATAGGATATGTGACGTTTGAAATGGTAATAACATTTTCCTTTCAGTTTCTTTGACACCCCCCCCTTGAAAAATACCATATCTTCGTTAAAACATTTATAAGGGAGTTTCTCTTTGCACTTCTGAGTCCTTTATTTCTTTAGACACTTTTCACAAAAAAAATACACCGATTTGAAGACCTTTTTAAAATTGATTTTATCTTGAAAGTACCACATTTATAATTCGAATCGATTGTAACTCATTAACTTGAGATCATTGACTTTTAAAACAAATTGATTTTACCTTTTAAGTACACATAAAGATTTTGAAAAATATTTGTCAATGACTTAAGTCAAAGAAGACTTCTCTTCTTTTTCAAAGATAAATGCTCCAAAAAAACATTTTCTTTTCTTTAAAGCACGGGTTATGTACTGACATGTACACAAGCTATCAAATGAAGCTCGGGTTTCGTACTAAATTATACGAAAGTCATTATATTAAGTGCGGGTTTCATACTGACTGTAACACCCCCATTTTTACATATAGCAGCGGAAGCTAATCTGGGGTATTACTTCAAGGGTACAACAGTCATAATCATAGAAAACGAATCAAAAAGAGTCGTTTATGAAAATAAGTTATCATTCCTTATTTCAGAGTTTTTACAAAAGAGAGGTTTCCAGAATCTAAAATACAACATTTGAATGATAACGGTTTTTCCATCTTTGTGTCCTCGTCACTCCGTGCCATTAGTTACCTGAGATAAAACATGCTAAAAAGTCAACACAAAGGTTGAGTGAAATCCATAGGTTTAAGTAATATAATTTGAATGCAAATGCGATATTTGGGTACGTGATATACACCCTGTATTGAAACAATTTTATTATTGCCATTAGATTATGAATCCAATGCCTTAGGTTATAAGGATAATATTGCCCCTGCGGGCATCTTTGCCAAAATACCCGCGTGATTTTTAATGATGTGCAATTGGTTACACGTAACTGGGTAGACCAACGGGGAGTCCAGCCTAAATAGATCTATTCACATCATTCGCGCTTACTACGGAGAGTAATTAACGGTTTATGATTATGGGGACTTAAAGGTAAAGACATGTTACTTAGGAAATAGTAAATTTGAAATAGCCTTTGGTTTAAAAATAATTGCATCCTGTTTATAGCATCTGTTATGTCCACAATCTGCTCTCGCTGGGAGAGATATAAAGAGAAGAGAGATTGAGATAATAGTCGAGGCTATGAACTCACCTGAACAGTTATAGGAAAATTGATAGCTAATGTATAGGGAATGATAGTAACGGCTTCAGTACGGCAATCACAGACAACCTGGATTAATATATGGCAAGTCTTAGTTTGATTGTATATATAAGTTTTTGGATATCGATGTTGGTTTTGATATAAAAATTATCATAACACCGTTCAGGCCATCATAGAATTCAGAAATCAGTTTTGTAAACGTTTTGTGGAGAGCTAGGGCCACTTTACTTTATCTTTGCACGCGCAAACCCAACAACTAGACAGAACGTATACCAAGATGGAAACTTCTTAAATATGGAAGAATCCCTAGTATTGTGGTATGATATGGCATCCGAGGACATTGATTTGTTGAAAGCACATCGATGATTGAATGATTTAAGATTAGACCATTAAGCAGTTTTAAAGCATTTTATTCAATATTTGGAAATTTAAGCAAGGGAGTGTTAATTAAAGTTATGTTTGGTAATGTTTTAATGTTTTTTAAATATGATTTTACACTTTTTCAAAAAAGTTACATTTTAGACCCTGGGGTTTTTGGGAAAACTGCAAAGTAGACCGCCTGGGGTTTGCATTTTTTACGACTTTGTCCCTAATTTTATGGATATATCAAGTAACCTTGTACTTTAAAAGTGACATTAATAGGACCCTATAGTTATAACTTTATAAAATGACACTTTTCGTTCCTTTTTAGTTATAAGTTCTGAAATTTACGATATATACATTGCATGGATTATAATTGACAAACATGTCCAAAATTGCCATGCAAGCTTAATTTTAACTCATTTCAATTGTATTATTAGTTATAAAAAACTAAAATATGAAGGTTTAAACACAAATAAGTTTAATTTAACGATTTGTTTTAAAGTTAAGGTTAATAACGGGTCAAAAGTAGGGTTTCAAAATGTAATCGCGTAGGTTTTAAAGGTCAAAATTCTCTTATTGACTTATCAAAGCACTTATTTTTTAATATTATAATAGCTTATTAGGATAGGTTTTAACAAAAGTTTACAGTTTAACCATAGTTTTAGAAAAACATGGAAATTTAGGGTTTGGAGTGTACGGTTTGGGCATCAAAAAGGCATAACACTTGGGTTTTTGAGTTCAAAGCTTTATATTATGATTTTAAGCAAGAACATATGAACATTTTGAGTCATGAGCAGTATATACGCTTAGAGAAACCTGGTTTGAGCTTTTTAGCTTGGGAAACGGTGTAGAATCGGGACTTTCGGCTTCGTACGGCTAGAGTAACGACTCTCGGGCTTCGATTCTTGGTTTCTTTTACTTCCTTTCTGTACTTGAGACTTCTTAAGATCTATTAGAAATCATATTGAGCAAAGATTTGCTACTATGAAGGGTTATAGAGGAGGAAGTGGGGGATGAAGAAGAATGAACACACTATGCCTCTATTTATACCCATTTGAAGGTGTAATGAGTAAGCAAGCCTTATAATCTGATCTTGACACATAGAGGGTCTAGTTAGGGAGGTGTATAAGCTAGAAAATGAAGTGTGGAAGGTCTAGAAACTAGCTTGAATGTGTTGGCTTGTCTCCTTGTTGCCGCGGCTGAAGTAAGGCAAAAGGAAGCCATGTGCTTTTGATTTTTGACCAAGGATAAGTCAAAGTTGCTTAGTAAGCTGCTATAAGACTTCTAGAAGAGGTTCACATTGGTTATTTGGACTTGGTAGTAATTTAGAGGGGTCAAAATGGTTATAGAAGCAAACTAGGTCTATTTTGGGTTCGACGGGTTCTTCAAATGTTTTAACAAGGTACATTGTGTTATAAATGATTAAGGAATGATGAAATAGGTTGTTAAGGTCTGGGATTAAAGTAATTAGCAAAGATTAGCAATTCGTTTGGGTTAAAACGGATTAAAATTGAAGAAACGGGAGTACGGGTTCAACTAGGGCTCGTTTAGGGTTTTCTTGACTTTCTTTGTTTATATTTTGTATACTTTTGATTAGGAATGATGGAATACAGATCCTAGAGCTTATATAAAGTATTATTAATGAGGTTTGGTCGTTGGTTTAAGTTAAAATGTGTTGAAATTGAGAAAACGGGTCAAATGAACCAATTAGGCACATTTAGGGTTCTAGATATGGGTCGTATAGTGAAGTAAATGATGTGAATAATGATGAAATAATGATTGCAATAGGATTGCATATGATTGTAAAATAAGTTATTACAACTTAATTACAGGTTGGTTTGGGTATACAATGGGCTTAAAGCCAAGAAAATGGTCACAATTTAGAAAAACTAGTTCGGGTTTTAGGGTTTTAGAGATTTTTATTAGGGTTTTGAGGTGTATAAATATGTATTGAAGCTTAGGAATAGTTGATATTTAGGGGTTTATACCATTGTAATATGGTATATTATTTGCTAAGTGGTGGTGAAGAAATTAGAATGAAAATGGAGGTAGAACGGCTATTTTAGAGATCATGCTTAATGACTTGTACATTGAGCTTTTAGAGATTTGTACTTTGACTTGAAAAGATTTTATACGTTAAATGAGACATCTATTTCTACCTGCATATTACTTTAGTAGCTTGTGCATTCACTTTAGGGGTTAACCCTTTTCATGAGATTAGGGGATCCGATAATGGTTTAAAGCCCGTTTTGATATGATGTTGCAAATGGTACCTTTTAGAAGTGATATACCTTATAATAATGATATTATAACATTGACTTGATATGTTATGATGTTTGCTTGACATATATGAAGATAGGATTGCCATACATAGGTTGTCTGAGTCCGTTAACTTGAGTTATGCAGGTTATATTGCATATTGAGATATTGGCAAAGTAATGTAATGTAATAAAGCGAAAAATTTCCCTGAAAAAGGTGAGTTCATATATAACTGATAGATTGTACATCATCTAACTTAATAGATGGATATTTACATTTATGAAAATTGTGGGTTGTTATAGTCTCCACCCCTTACAGAAATCTCGTCCCGAGATTTGATTTGATGTTGAAGTGATGATTGAAAATAGATGAGGATATTTGGCATGAATTTCATCTTCGCGTTCCCAGGTAAACTCTGGTCCTCTTTTAGAGTTCCATCGTATTTTGATTATAGGAATACGACTTCGCTTGAGTTGTTTGATCTCACGGTCCATAACTTCCACTGGTTCTTCTATAAAGTTGAGTTTTTTGTCGAGTGAAGTTCTTTATGGAATAACAGAGAGATTCGGGATAACACTTCTGAGTTATTGAAACATGGAAAGTATTGTGGGACACTACTAAGCTCTTCTTGGATAGCTCTAGTTTGTACGCTACTGGGCCAATTCGTTCAAGGATTTTGAATGGTCCAATGTATCGTGGATTAAGCTTTCTTCGTTTTCTGAATCGAAAGATACCCTTGCGAGGTGATACTTTCAACATAACACGATCGCCAACTTGAAATTCTAAAGGCTTTCGCCTTACATTGGCGTAACTTCTTTGTCGTCTCTTGCAGCTTGCAAGCCTGATTTTTTGTTGACGGCAATTTTGTTACAATCTTTTCAGTTTCTTGAATTATTTCTGGTCCTGTGAGTTGAGAATCTCCAACTTCAGTCCAGCAAATAGGTGATCTGCACTTTCATCCATAAAGTGCTTCGAATGGTGCTGCCTTGATATTGGCGTGATAACTATTGTTGTAGGAAAATTCTACCAATGGTAAATGTTTATCCCATCCTTTTCTGAAATCTATAACACAAGCTCGTAGCATGTCTTCGAGTGTTTAGATGGTTCTTTCACTTTGTCCATCGGTTTCAGGATGATATGCTGTACTCATGTCTAGTTGAGTACCCAAAGCATTTTGCAATGATTGCCAGAATCTGGATGTGAAGTGACTGTCACGATCCGAGATGATAGAGATTGGTACGCCATGTTGAGAGACTATTTCTTTGATGTATAACCTTGTAAGAGTTTCTATACTATCCGTCGCTCGAATGAGTATGAAATGAGCTAATTTGGTAAGACGATCGACAATGACCTAGATGGCATCATGTCTGGTTGAGGTTTTGGGTAGCTTTGTAACGATATCCATTGCTATCCTCTCCCATTTCCACATAGGAATTTCCGGTTGTACCAATAAGCCGGATGGCTTTTGACATTCTGCTTTAACTCTAGAACATGTCAAACACTTGCTAAGATATTCTGCGATGATTGCCTTCATGTTAGGCCACAAATAGAGTTTCTTTAAATCATGGTACATCTTATCAGAACCCGGGTG